>JANHFO010001471.1:108709-120171 GCA_032468095.1 Pareas carinatus
ATGCCATCTCCGGTCCAGGCACTTCCAAAAGACACAACCTGAGCCACGGCAACGCGTGGCCGGGTCAGCTAGTTAAATTTATTTTCTGTGTAGCATGCTTTCAAAAGAGCACTAAATCCATGTCTAAAAGACAGTCTTTAAATGATTTTTCATGAAAAGCTTCATGGGAAATCCACACTCCTGACCAAGTTACTTTCTTAATAGTCAACAAAGCATGCCAGACACTATTCACAGCAAAAAAAAAAAAACAATTGTGTTGGAAGAAGGCCCAAAAAACTGGAATAGCTAAGGATGTTTTTAAGCTGCCTTGGATCTGAACAGAAGAGAGTATCATGAGAATATGGCAGGAGGAAAAAAAACCAGCTATTAGGGTGTGTTCATGCTGTGCTTAGTGGTAAGTAAGTAAGAATCCTTGAGCTACCATGTCTGAGCTGTCAAAATCCATAAGATAGCTAGATTACATCATCAACAACAAAAAAAAGCATAAAACTCTAATTTATTGTTTCCATCTCGAGATCATCCAGCTCAGATCTGGTAGACTTTTATCTAACTAAAATTCAATAACATTTCAAATTGATTTGGAATATGCTATTCTTCAGATTTTTTTGCTCTAAGCCGCCTCGTTTGCTTTACTTTTCCTTTTTAAGGGACACCCCAATTCCCTTGGTTTGGTGAAATTTCTGGACTCTCCTGAGCATGATGACTCTATAATAGTCAAAGTTCTTAAGAAACAAGGAGCAATTCCATTTGTAAAGACCAACATATCACAAGCCATATTAAAGTAAGCATTTGCTCACTTGGGAGGGGGAGGTGTAGTTTTTAAAAGCAATCTAATTTTGGTGGTTCTTCTTTTATCTCTTTAAAAATATTCTATGATAAAATTTTAAAAGTGACCTTTTCTGAACAACATACTTTCTTTTTTCTTTTTGCCAGAATAAAAGACTGCTAGATTTTAGCTGTATTTCATTCGGTATCATTACAAGAGTTTCTGTCTTCCTGAAGAAGGGGAAACCATGTTTTAAATAATTTTTCTCCAATCTGGGGCCCTCTGTAATGTATTAGATAGCAGCTCTCATAATTTTCACCCAGCATGACAGTGCATGAAGAGGAGGCTGCCTTTCATGAGCGATATGGCAGCAAAATCAGTCTCCCAAACCCCATACAGACTAGATTGCTTCTTTAAACTAGCATTTGTACTGCCTTTTAGACACCGAGTGCCCGGATGAGTCATGGCTAATGAGTCGCAGCTCATGATGTCATCACCTGGTGCCGCTACTCTCTTTCTGAGCATGCTCTGCTCTGGGGCGATGCTGGGGCGGCTTGGCTTACATGCCAGCAGAGAGAGCTCTCTGTGCCCGCTGTGGCACA
Source organism: Pareas carinatus (assembly GCA_032468095.1). Classification (NCBI taxonomy): domain Eukaryota; kingdom Metazoa; phylum Chordata; class Lepidosauria; order Squamata; family Pareidae; genus Pareas; species Pareas carinatus. Next base: position 110,078 of record JANHFO010001471.1, read on the forward strand.
CGTGCCATAGGTTTGCCATCACTCGTATGACTATTTTCCACCATAGTAGCAAAAAAATTGTTAATCAATGAAATTGTTCACTTAATTATCAGAAAGCTCTGGGTTTCACTCTGGATCTGTATGGCTCAGCTGTTAGAAACATTTTCTTCAAAGTGTCAAGAATGATAAACCCTTGCCTAGCATAGGCAATAGAAATTTGCCTTTGAATATTTGTATTTATTTTTTTATCGATAGGTCTTTTCAAACAAAAGCCTGACTCCTGGGGCACTTCATGCGATAAAAAGATAGAACAATGAAAGCAAAGAACAAAATAGATGCATTCAAGAAATAAAAATCATGCCAAACAAAACCAAATCTTACAGACGTTTAGTTCCATTCCACCTGAAGGCCTGATAAAATGACTGTGCCTTCAGGTGCCTTCCACAAGAGTGAGAGCCATATGGATTTGTTGCCTTAGCTCTACCATCAGCAAAATTAATTCCTTCCGAAAGCCTTAAATGTGTTTATGAGTCCTTTTCCCTCCTACGCAGCATTGATTGTGGCAATACAGTCTTCGGACAAACATTGAACCCTTTCAACCACAAGAAAAGTTCTGGAGGCTCCAGTGGAGGGGAAGCAGCTCTTATTGGAGGGGGAGGATCTATTCTTGGCATTGGGACAGATGTGGCTGCAAGTATTCGGGTGCCATGTGGCTTTTGTGGGATCTGTGGATTCAAACCAACTGGCTTTAGGGTGAGGTAAGTTTTATTTTTATTTTTATTTGTTGGATTTTAATGTTTATAAATAATTCAAGGTGAGGTACATTTCCCTCCTGTTTTCTCCAGAACAACAGCCCTGTGAGATGTGTCAGGCTGAGAGAGAGTGACTAGTGCAAGGTCACCCAGTCAGCTTTCATGTCTAAGGTGTGTCTAGAATGCACAATCTCCTAGTTTCTAGCCTGGTACCTTAACCACTAGACCAAACTGGCTCTGTTCACATATTTCACAAGTAGCTAAGCATACCATATATCTGTTAGATATTGGAGTCAGGAGGCGAGACAGGCAGGCAAAAAGAAAGGACCAATAACTGACCCCCTTCGATTACCTTCCGATGACCCGATTGCCACCCGTGCCTGCAGGCCGGAATAGCCAGCTGAAATTGACCAACATAGAATGCAAAGAGAGAATGAATCTATAAATCAATATGTGGCTGCCTTACTTAAGGCAGCCACTCACTGTATTTTTGCCAACTTAAATGACAGTCTATTGTACCAGCTCATTTTTAGGGTCAGAGACACTCGCCTACAAAGATGTCTACTTGCCTGACTTTGCAGATTGCCCTCAATGAAGCCAGGGCAGCTGAATCATCTAACAGTGCAGCAGAGTCCCTCCAGAAACTTTTGGGGGCACCTGCATCAGACCAAAAGGCACAGACTTTAAAACACAGACCATAAAAACATTCTGGGTAGTCCCCTCCTCGAGAACAAGAGCGAGGAGGAGCAAGTCATGCAACAAGTCAGCCAACCCAACCAAAGGGAAACAAGAAATGTGCTAGCTGTGGCAGACAACATCCCTGAGCTTTATGTAGATTGAGAGACAGAGTTTGTCAGCAGCGTGAGAAGCGGGGCCATTTGGCCAGAATATGCTGAACTCCATTGCCCACTGAGGGACCAGCACAATATGAAATGCTGAAACCAAACCCCAGATCATCTATAGGAAACAAACTGAAACAAACTGTAAAACCAGCAGGGGTAGCTAGTGATACGTTTCAGGTCCATGTTCATAGAGCTGGACCCCAGTAGCTACACTAGTGCAAATAAACAATCAACCCTGTAAAATGGAGATCGACACCAGATCAGAGATCTCCATCATATCCTGGTCTACATTGAAACAACATGCCCCGAGTACAACTAAAGCACCTGAATAAACAAAGACTTACCATCAAAGACTATCAAGGCAACTCCATTCTTGTCATAGGATGCCTCACAGTTCTGGTAAAATACCATGAATTTGAAGAAGACCTACCCATAACCGTGGCTGAAGGGAACCTGCCCAGCCTGCTGGGACTAGACTGGTTTAGCTCCCTGGGTCTGAGGGTCGCCAGTGTCCATTCCTTGCACCAATCATGGGGGAAAGACCTCATCAAAGAATTTCAGGACATTTTTGGAACCAGATTGGACAAGTATAGGGGTACCCCCATTTTGTTCAGACTTGATCCACAGGTGGCCCCAATTAGGTTAAAACCCCGATAGGTCCCCTTTGCATTAAAACCCAAGGTAGATGCTGAATTAGACAAATTAATTAAGCAAAGGGTCTTAATTCCTGTAGACTACGCAAAATGGGAAACCCCGATAGTGACCCCTATAAAAAGTAATGGCTCTATTCGGATATGTGCTGATTATAAATGTGCATTAAATAAGGCCCTACAACAAAGTGCTTACCATGTCCCTATTATGCAACACCTGCTTCACTCCCTTGGACTGGGGAAATATTTGTTAAATTGAATTTGGCCTAGACTTACCATCAGTTACCTGTAGATGGTGCAACTGCTGAAGCCCAAACTATTTTCACACACCGAGGAGCGTTTAAATGTACACAACTTCAATTTGGAGCCAGCGTAGCCCCAGGGATCTTCCAAAGTATTATGGAACGATTGCTGCAGAAGATCCTTGGAGTTGTGTCTTATTTTGATGATATCCTTATTACAGCACTAGATAAGGAACAACTCATTTCTAGACTGTGGGCTGTCCTAATGGTGTTCAGTCATACTGGGTTGAAATTAAGACCAGACAAGTGTCATATAGAGGTTCCCGAAGTTAAATTTCTGGGGTACAGGGTCAATGGACTGGGTATCCACCCTACCAAGGACAAGATTAGGGGCATAAGTAATGCTCATACATCGGGAAACAAGACCGAGCTTAATTTTTACAGTAGTTTTTTGAAAAGTAAAACTACTGTGGCAGAACCACTGCACAACCTGCTGGCAAAAGACAGACTATGGGTTTGGGGGCGTAAGAAGAAGGTCGCTTTCCAGGCCACCAAGAACCTTTTGTCTAGTGATAGCCTTTTGATTCGATACAATAACATGTTGCCTTTGGTGTTGACTTGTGATGCTTCCCCTTTTGGGGTTGGGGCAGTTTTAAGCCACCAGCTGCCAAATGGAACTGAAGGCTCCATTGCTTTTTACTCTTTTGCCTGTGGAATGTAAAGAGGCTCTCGATAAAGAGGCTCTCACCCTGGTAGCAGGCATCCGGAAGTTTCATGAATATCTATTTGGCAGATCACTCCAATTGATTACCGACCACAAGCCCTTGTTGGGCCTACTGGCTGGAGACAGGCCTACCCCCCAGCTCTATCACCACGCCTTACAAGGTGGACTATTTTCTTGGCCGTTTACACCTATACCTTGATTCACCAGCCAGGACTGGCCATGGGACACGCAGATGCTTTGAGCCGCTGCCCCATTCCAGACACTGACTCTGATGACTCACCCCTTTTGATCGATTGCATCAACACAGGGCTGGTCTTATCTGCTGCTGTGGCTAGGGCCTCACAATCTGACCCGATTATTGTACCTGTTTTAAACTGGATATGGAGTGGGTGGCCAAAAGGACAGTTGGATGACAAATTTAAACCCTTTGTTTCCTGGTAGCAGGAATTTTCTGTCCAAGAGGGCTGCCTGTTACAGAGCAACAAAGTTGTGTTGCTGCAAACACATAGACACAAGGTTTTAAAAATTTTGCATGAGGGACAGCCAGGGATCGTCAAAATGAAAGGCCTGGCAAGAATATATGTCTGGTGGCCCCAAATGGATGCAGATATCGAAAGTCGGGTGTCCCAGTGTCTCTCATGCCAGGAATTCCAGCCAGTAGCCCCATAAACATCCGTCCAAGAATCGGATCAGCCCCAGGCCCCATGAACAAGAATCCACATGGATTTTGCTGGCCCTTTTCACAGCCAAAACTTTTTAATTATTGTAGACGCCTTTTCCTGAAGGGCTGAGGTCAAGCTGATGACCAGCACAACAACTAATGGCCATTTTAAAGATACTGCAGGAATTATTTGTGACCCATGGCATCTCAGATAATGGCCCCCAATTCATGAAAACTCATTTTGAAAAGTTCCTGAGGGATCTAGGCAGTCGACATATATTAATAGCTCCATTTTACCCCAGTTTGAATAAAATGGCAGAACGACTTGTCAATCAACAAAAAAAGGGCTGAGTCAGGTCCCGGGGATTGACAAGGCAGTATTAATAAAATTTTAATGTGGCAATGTCACATAAAACTACCAGCCAGAATCGTGTTGAGCTCCTCATGAGGAGGAAACTGCGCTCTGGGGTGGACCCTTGATATGCCCCTAAGAAGGAGAACCCGTCAAGGGAAAGAATGTGACATTTTTCCATTGGGGATGGGGTTTTCGCAAAAAATATGCTGAAAGGTTAAATTGGGTAGCTGAGCAAGTCGAGAAAACCTCAGGCCCTTGATCCTATGTTGTCCGGCTAGAGGGCAGGAGACTCTGACAGCAGCATATCGACCAACTACGAGATGTCCCATTTCCCAAGAACCCATGAGAAATTATTCCCTTCATCATATCTCAAAGTATGACAATCTAGAGAACTGGGAAAACTGACCCCAGAGTCTACATATTCAGTGGTGAGCGAACAGCGTCCTCTCTAGCTCTTCGCCGGAGGACATGCCTGGAGGCTTCCAGGTCCTTTCATTGGAAGCTCTGGAGCCTGCCACAGGCACTTCCTTCCAGACCAATGATCAGGCTGGAACTGAACTGCGCAGACCCACAAGGTCGTAAACATCCTGTCTATTTGGAGAACTTTGTGTGTACATAGCCTAGTCCATTCTAGAAAGGGATGGGTGTTAGATATTGGAGTCAGGAGGCGAAACAGGCAGGCAACAAGGAAGGAGCAATAACCTTACCCCTCTGATTACCTTCTGATGACCCGATTGCCGCCCAAGTCGGCCGGTCGGAATTGCTGGCCAGAATTGACAGCTGATTAAGGTTTGGATTCCCGCTCTGCGAAGCGGGCTATTTAAAGGGAGAATTGTTTCCTTCTCTGTGTGGTGTGTGTTACTCAATAAAGACTGTTCAAGATTCAACTGTGTCCTGCCTCTTGATATTTAACAATATCAGTGATGGCTAACCTTTTAGACACTCAGTGGCTGGAGGAGTTGCTGCTAATGACTCATGGCTCGTAATGTTATTGTCTGGCACAGCTATTCTTTCTTTAATTTTATTTATTTATTTAATTTTTTAACATTAGTTTTAATTTTAACAAACATATCATACAAAATATCCTTCAGTCATACAGTGTCTTATATACATTATATATATATTCTTTAGCCTTTAACTCTCCTTCCATATTCCTTGTCTTTTTCTGATTCATTCTTCCTATAGTTATCCTTTTCCCATTTCCGTCTTTCTTTCCTTTCATCACTCCACTTTCTTACCTTCTCCTAATCATCTTCTTTCATTACTCTTTCTCTCGTTTCTTTACTTTCCTTCTTTAAGCCTACCTAGCTTCTAGTCCTTGTATCTATTAGTATCTACCCGCAGCTATTCTTTCTGAGCATGCACATGACCCTGTGACATCATCACCCAACGCCACTGCTCTCTTTCTGAGCATGCGCATGGCCCCGTGACATCATCACCTGATGCCACTACTCCTTGCTGAGCATACTCAGTTCTGGGGTGATGCCGGGGCAACTTGGCTCGCGGGCCAGCAGAGAGGGCTCTGTGTGCCTGCTGCGGCACATGTGCCATCAGTTCACCATCACTGCAATGTATCATGTATGGTCATCCAACTCAAGTTGAGTTGTATGCCAATAAATAATACACATTCAAAATAAGTTCTCTACTGTGGCTTTCATTTCAAAAACTAGTAGAAAACTAGCTGCCTGGATTATAAATGTCACCCTCACTAGTTAGGAAGACCAAGCATTTATTTGGAATTAAGAATTGCAAAAAGAAAGGAAGGGAATCATGTTTCTTCAGGTGGAATGGTGATGAGTAGGCTAAAACCAAAAGAAAGTAGAAATAAAGTAGAACACAATCTTCTGTCCCTGTCTATCCTTTTTATTTCTGCCTTCATTTTCTCATTTATTCTTTCACTTACCATCATCTTATCTACACAAGTCCTCATCCTGTTCATTCATATTCCAGCCATGGCTTCTCTGTCTCGTTCACAGAACAGCAATAGAATACATTTCTAGAAATGTACTTTTTATGTTCTAAACAATTGAAAAACGTCAGAGAGAAATGTTGCATCGATCGGGATATAGCTGAGTATCACAAACACAACAAATATGTGTTTCAAACTCAATAAGGTTAGTGGCTTGTTTACTCTGGAACAGGAAATCACCAGGAGAATTGATTCAACTTCAAGAGAGGTTCACCTCTGCTAAGATGAACAGTCAGGCTAGCAGGTTTATGGAAATCAGAGTTGAGTTTAAGATATAGATATTGTGAAACGTTTTATATCCAAATATATATTTTATTATTTATACTGTTTCCACCTTCCCCTTAAAATATTAACAAAATCCACAATGATCTGAAAATCAGTGTCTCCATTAGATAATTGACAATCAAGCTGAAACTAAGTAAATTAACTAAAATGAGCAAACTTTGTCAAACCTTCCAGATGTAATCGACATATCAAAAGGTAAGGTCTATAAACACAAAGAGAAATAATTAAGTCTCCCAGCAGAACTGCATGTTCACAACAATACATATCCCCACACCCTCAGCATGTAGACACTTCCACAGCCCGAACAAGCCCCCCCCTATAAAAACTTGACACTCTACCCCATTTCTCTGCAGCCAGCTTCTAAAAGCAAACTCTTTTGCTTTTAGGAATAATTTTTTTCCTTTCCTCACAGCTGTCTGGATCTCATTTTTATTTATTCTTCTGCAACTCCGCCTTGCACACCTCCAAATTATTCTTCTGACAATATTAAACAATTCTGCAGTTTTATTCGTGTCCCAACTTCCCCAAAATAGGTTTGCTAAAGAACCAGATTTATATTTATGTGTGAAAAGGCAAAAGTAACCATGGAACATATGTAGAAGAGCATATGTACCATGGTATATTTTGCCATTCACTCTTGCTAGTTACTATTGATATTTAACTCTGCTCTCTCATTCCCAACATTTTGTTTTATTCACTCTCATTGTCAAGTATTTCCCCCATTTTCCAGATGGATATGCAGATGGCATCCAGATAATGTGGACAGCAGCTTTCAGAATCTTCTGGAATGTTCATATTGGCTGGGAATTCTGAAAGTTCACAAATTTGGAATAGTCCAGATTGGGGATAGCTGAAATGTATCCCCCCCGCCCTTTTTTTTTAATGCAATGCACAGTATTTTCTTACTACGAAGAATGAGTGCATTTCTTAGACTGCTTTACATGGTAGGCATTTAACCCACAGGAAAAGAAGAAACTGTCTCCTACTTAATGATGCCCCCATCTCTTTTACTTATTCGCTCTCCATTTCTCAGTTCTTGAATCGTGGATAAACAAGTGGGCATTTTAGACCTTTTTTTGCCAGGGTTTGCTTGTTTGCCTGTTTGTTTGCTTGTTTGTTTGCTTATTTGTTTGCTTGTTTGTTTGCTTGTTTGTTTGTTTGTTTGTTTATATACCGCCCTTCTCCCGAAAGACTCAGGGCGGTGTACAGATAACATAAAAATTTAACATTGAACTTTAACAATATTTACAAAATATGGGATATGAGGGGAAGGGAATGGAAAGAGGGGAAGGGAGTTGGGAGGGGAATGGGGGGAATTGGTGGTGTACAGATAATTTATATAACTAGCATTGAACTTTAACAATATTTACAAAATTATGGGGTGTGGGGGAAAGGGAATGGGAAGAGGGGGAGCGAATTGGGAAGGGGGGAATTGACTGTGTGCCATCTCTCTTGATCCTAGGACCCGTCATCAAGATGGGCCCCTGGTGTTAATGGGCCAAGCATGCGAGGAGGGACAGGGAAGGCAAGTTTATTATTACTTGTTAATGGATACTAATTTTTACCATACTAACACAACAAAGTTTAAAGGAAAGAGTGTTTAGCATCGCTTTTAAAAAAAGACATGCTCCTTTTACAACCACTGCCATTTTTAGCAATGTGTTATTTTTATTTCTGTTTTACAGATCTGCCCTAAAACATCTTTTAACAGCTGATAGTTCTGTTATGGTTGTTATTATTATAGAGGCATCTATTCTGTCATCTTCTTTTTTATCAGGACAAAACGATTGTCCTGCACGTTCAAAAGTAAAAGCTATTAACTAGGGTTCTTCCATTTTATTTGCAGTGATAATACCTTGGTATTCAATTGGTTCTAGGAGGCATGATGAATACCAAAAATGATGAGTACCAAACAATTTTTTCCATAAGGAATAATGTAATGAGTCACAAAGCAGTTGACACTGTCAAGTTCTAGTTTGTACATCGAGTGCCAAATAAAAGTACCAGGACAAAATTTTCATGTCAAAATGAGTTGAGTACCAAATACAATGAGTTTCAAAGCAGTTGAGTACCAAAGTATCACTGTATAAGGTTTGATATTTTTTTTAGCTCTCTCTCTCTCTCATTTATTACACACTATAGCAATGATGACAAACCTATGGCACATGTGCCACATTGGGCACGCTAAGCCTTCTCTGCTGGGACATGAGCCAAGTCACCCCAGCATTGCCCCAGAGCTGAGCATGCCCAGAAAGGAGTAGCAGCACCAGGCTATGGCATCATGGGGCCACTTGCATGCTCAGAAAGAGAGTAGTGGTGCCAGGCGATGATATCACAAGTTGCGACTCATCAGTTGCAACTCATTCGGGCATGCAGCATTCACCTGAAATCATTCAAATCATATTACATGTGTAAAACCTGTGTATGTAAAAGGTTGCAAAGGCTTTAGTACATACTTACTGTTCAACTGAAAATGCTTAAAGAAGACAGGAGTTTCTGTAATATTTAGTTGCAGATGTAACAGTGGCCAGCTAGTAGCAGCACTTAAATTGCCTGGTGTAATAGGTGGAAGGAATAACATTGAGGAAGAGCTTCATCCAAGACAATAATAATAGCACTCAAACTTATATACTACTTCACACTGCTTTACAACCCTCTCTAAGCAGTTTACAGAGTCAGCATATTTCCCTCAACAATCTGGGTCCTCATTTTACTGACCTCAGATGAAGGGAAGGCTGAGTCAACCTTGAGCTGGTGAGAATGGAACTGCTGACCATCAGCATAATTAGTCTACAATATTGCATTCTAACCACTGTGACCACCATAGCTCTGGTCAGATAAAAGAAATCTGTGTCAGGAGTAGAAATGTAATTTGAAAAGCTGTCTCAGAAAGAACCCTCCCTAGTTCTCAAGAAGATAAGGAGTGGGAAGTGTATTCAGACTTGCATGAGTCTGTTACTGTGACCCTATAATAAAAGTAGTATTTAGTTTCGTAGTATCTGTCCTTCAAGGTAGTCCAGACCAGAAGTCCACTGAAGAGTACTAGTTAACATAATCTTCCAAATATGATAGTATATCTCTGCCCCCTCACCTTTACAGTCCAAGAAACTAGGAGGGTCTCTTCTGAGATAGTTGACATGCCCCCATTTCTTCTGCATGTTCAGCTGCCATTTGTCTGACCATTATCTGAGCTATAGGTTCTTCCTCCTATCTCTTAAGGTAATTCCCTGCAATGGAATGCATTAGTGGCCTGGAGGAAAGAGGAGAGATGCTGCCTAGGAAACAATCAGACAAGACAGGAAGCAGGCCACAATTACTTAATAGTCACATAAGAAACTGAGAAAGGACCTCCCCATAATAGATCAGGCAGTTAAAAGTGGCAGGCAGGAATTTTGTTTTTTCAAACTCCCTTAATGTAGTCTAGCAATAAAATGGAATTTGTTAATCTAATATTGTTTCCTCTCTGGTTTGATTGGAAGGGCTGACATTCTCACATATAGCCTGGTCTACGGTGAAGGGCTGACAGCTGATCTTAAACAAATCAACAGTCAGACAGTTTAGATAGATGGATGGATGGATGGATGGATGGATGGATGGATGGATGGATGGATGGATGGATGGATGGATGGATGGAT
>JANHFO010001471.1:137040-150600 GCA_032468095.1 Pareas carinatus
ATCCTGAAAAATCATACCAGGGCTTGTTTTCTGGTTAAGCCTTATTTTGGGAGAAACAGGATAATAAACAGCCAGAGCCCAGAAACCTTTATATTTCGCCATCTTCAGCTGTCAGAACATGTTGAAGGAATAGGCTGCATTGTAGTAGCTGTCTTTTTGTAGCAATTTGAGGTTTCAGGTCTTTAGATACTCAGATGCCCTTTGGGTTCTTGCTCTCTATTTCAACTGTATTATAATCTGGTTAATCTGAGAAATCAACTAAATCTTTTGATATATGACTATTTTAGAGTGTTAGGAAATCAGAATTAGGAATCTCAGACTCATAATACAGTAAGAGAAGATTCACTGAGATTAATACATTTTAATTTTTGTTGGTGGGTTCAAGACTATATCTTCAGAAGAAATAATAGTTTATAAATTTCCTATGTCTTAAATATTGTGTTCCTACAATCTGATGCATTTCTGTATTTCTTTCAGCTATGACTGCAGCAATGTAGTTTTTGGGAAGACTGTGAATCCTTTTGATCACAGGAGAACACCTGGGGGTTCATCTGGAGGGGAAGGGGCTCTAATTGCTGGAGGAGGTTCCATCTTGGGATTTGGATCTGATTTGGGTGGAAGTATCCGTCTACCCTCCAGTTTCTGTGGGCTTTGTGGGCTGAAGCCAACTGCAGGTAGATTGAGGTAAGTACTAAAGTAATCATAGACTGTGCAACTGGTTAGATAAGGTGTAGAATTATAGAGTTGGAAAGGGTCTCATAAACCATCTAACAGGATAATTTGCTGGTGTTGGAATGTTGTGGTTGCAAAATATCTTAAAAACCCTGCCATTTAATTTCTGTTGAAAAACCTGCTGCAGATATTGGTGGTCTTGGAGAAATTATGAAATAGCTTGATCAATGTTTACAAATTTTAGTAATTATGTCACATACTCTGATTTACTCCCTTTCCCCTAGGGTGCTAGGTACGTCCAATGTACATGTGAGGTAAAATATTTCTCTAGCAAATGGTTCTGTTCTAAGGAAATCAAGCACTAAACCTAGTTGCAGAGAAATAGTGGTTTTGCTCTGGAAGTACAGATAACCATTGTAACATGCAATCTGCGTGTGTAATGAGTCCTTCCTTCCTTTCTCCTTCTTTTTCTGTTTCTCTAAATGGTGTTTCTCATACTTGGCAAATTCAAGATGCATGGACATTAACATATTGACTGGGAATTCTGAGAGTTGAAACACATCTTAAAGTTGCCAAGTTGGAGAAAAATTGCTCTAAGCAAAGGACATACATAGATATAAACAAATCTGGCTTGTACAAGAACAACTATTGACATTTGTCATTGAGTCATGATCTGGTCGACAGTGTCCCCCCAAACAGCTATTTGTGAATGTATTTTATACATATACGTTTTCTGCATTTTATATTTCTGTTTTACAGTGTTTCTGGAGTAAAGGAGCCTGTTCATCTTATGCTAAGTAAATAATATCTCTTTTTTTTGTGAAAACTGGAAAGGGGGGTGAGAGATCAGTTCTGAGTGAAGGTAAAAAGTCCCTGTCTGAGCTGAAGAACAATGGATATTAGGTAGATAGTAACTGAAATATAAAGATTTGCAAGAAATGTGAAAGCATAACATGACCTTTCAGAAAGAAGGAATGTAGTAGAGCAATTTAAACAAAGACATGATCACAATGTCATGATCTTAATTGGGAACCTATTTTGCTTTGAATCAATGAATCCAAAGCTGGATTAGCTATATACTATTACTTCATACACATATTCATCTTCTCAAGTTTTAGGAACAATAGGACCAATGGCAAAGGATGTGGAAAGTCTTGCCCTATGCATGAAGGCTCTCTTATGCGATTATATGTTTCAGCTGGATCCAATTGTTCCACCTATGCCATTCAATGAAGAGGTAAATCAAAAACCAATGGGGTAGGTATAGGAGCTTTGCTGATGATTTTGACAGATACTATAAAATTTCATTCAAAGAATGCCCCAAATTTTAAAGAAGTGCCTTAAATAATATATATATATTTAGGAAAAACAGAATTCTGACTCCATCCAAACTAAAAATACAACCCTTCCCAAACCCAAAACAAGGAAAATAAAAAAGAACACTAATGGGTTAAAAATCTCTATGCATACATGTTAGCTGAAGGACAAGTGTATTTAATTTCTCCTGGGAAAAATGCTATTAATATAGCTAATAAATAGTCACCAGCTTGAGAAAATATATCCTCCTGCTTTTCAAAGTGTTTTTGTTGTATCCATTTTTCAATCAGAGCAATTTCTTCCATTAGAAATGTCACTAAATTTGGTTTAAGATGTTCTTAATTTTTAAACATTTCACAGTAACAAAGCTGGCAGCTAATAAAAGACATTAAATCAATTTCGTAATGCTGCATCTACTTATATGCATTACAAAAAAGTTATCTCACAGTGGAATTCATTGTAAAGATTGTGAGATTTTCCAAATTTTTTCAGAAAGTTTCAGGCAAAAGCACAACTAATTGAGCACTGTCATCAAAGATGCGCCAACTTGCTTACCACTCTATCAACACCTTCCAGAAAAAGCACATATTAAAATTACATTAAAATTGCATTATCTTTAATTAGATGAAAATTACTTCACTTCAATTTCCTAATTTAAGAAGAATGTAGGGCCATGTGAGAATTATCGTAATTGTCAATTCCTGTTAATTTGCTGAAACATATTTAAAAGTCTTGTCCATTGTTCTAACCACCCTGCCACCCAAACCACAGCTCACACAGGCCCTATGGGCCTCTGTATGCCAAGTTTCACTAATAGTGTAGGAATCACAACGATATGATTATCAAAAGTGCCATCATAGAGTTGATGCTATAGCTCTTAATCCATTAATGTTAGTAACTGAGAAGTTTTGTTTTCCCAGATATACTCAAGCTCTACACCTCTGCGGATTGGGTATTATGACACCGATGGGTATTTCTTGCTCCCACCGTGCATGAGAAGGGCTGTGCATAAAACCAGGAAGCTTCTTCAGGAAGCGGGCCATACAGTGTGTATCTTTGCTACTTCTATTGTTCACTGTACAATTTATTTGCCTGTAAAATAGTGGGTTGTTTTGGGCACAGAAGAGTCAGAGAGCTTCTACATGGAGGGATGGCTTTTGGCCTGGTTAAATGAAAGACATTATAGAGATCTTCTGTGATGTTTTATAAAGCAAGAAAGGGAAAATATAGGAGGGGAACAAATTGGAAGGCAAATGGGGCTTGGGTTACTTGCACCTAGCTACAGCATGAACATGAGCCGGTGACTACCTTTTTCTGCTGTATCCTCATGCGGTGGCCTCCATTGTGTCACCTGAGACACAGTAAATGTCATTTACTTAAGCAGCCAAGAAACTAGTCATTTTAAAGGTGTATGCAGAATGGTGTGCTTCCCTGATCATTCGTTCGGTGGGGCCATAATCAATTATCTCTCACCAGTGATCTTTCAATAGAAGCTGAGCAGTGGGGTTGGTAGGCTTTCATGGTGCAGTTGTGCAGGCTGATGCTGATCGGGGATTTAGTGCTGATTCATAAGAGCACTCAAGCGATTGCTTGAGAAAAGCTTGATTTTATAGTCGAATGTTCATGTGGGAAGGGGGCAGTTACAAAGAGATGGGGGAAGGAGCTTTCCCATAGAACCAAGCAAATCCACATCTTCAGCATTTAATGGGCTGCTTTTAAACATTGGTTGTTCTTCAGAATGAGCAGAACAACCATGTTCAAAAACTGCTAGAATGGTCAAAAGCCCATATTTAAAAATAACATTTTAAAAAAGCATGTGCTAAAATGGGATATCCTGCACTTTGTTGTGTAATCTTCCCTCCACAGCCACTTGACTGATTTTTCAGACGGATGCTGGTGGTTCAGGTGCCCCATATCTCCTGCCCTTCCCTTTGAGCCCTGAAGATCTGTAGAATCAGCTCTCAGGATGGGAGATTTAAGTGCTAAGAAACCTGATGGGTAAAAAGACCCATCTCTCCACATCCCAACTGAATGGAGTGGGAAAAGACGAGGGATATGATTTTATATCCCTTCCAGTTCCAATTGTATGGAAATCTTCTCTATGGGACTGTAGATCTAGCGATAATACAGTTGTCTTCTATGCTCTCACTACACTTCTAGTCTCGAGAGCTTGTCTCCAGGCTGATTGTGGTATCAGTTTTTCCTCCTTCTCTTGCCACTTCTCACCACCTTGCAATCAGTTGCCAGATGTTTGGCAAATGCTGGAGCATCTTCTAGCAGCTGACTACATCCTCAGTTCTATTTTTCAAAAATACTTTGCTTTTCTCCGGTCCAAATCCAACTTGGTTTGAAGAGTAACTGTTGAATGCTTTCTTACCAGCTATTGGTTTGTTGACTATGAGGGAAACCATGTCTGGGGAATTCACCAACCTTTTTCCTTAATTTCCTTTTAATTGGACATCAGCAACCTTCCAATGGGAGGCTAGGAGGACAGACATCATCCAGGTGGCAGTTTTTAATGCTGTTTTTTTCTTCTCAGCTGAAGGACTGGTGAATAGCACCAACTGAGCCACAGGGAGGAGCCCTTTGTGTGTGTATGCTTGTACAGAGAAAATCACATTGAGGGGGCAAATAGCATGTGGAAGAAAATAGTTAATCTAGATTTGTATCTAGTTGGCATATTGGAGGTTTAACTCGAAACTCCTTTGTTATTTGCAGCTAGTTCCCTTCAACCCACCTTCTGTGGATTACGTTATTAATGAAATTTATCTGAAAGGCGTTTTTGCAGATGGGGGCTCAAGTATGTTGGCCTTGTTGTAAGTAGTTTGTTGGAAATGCTAAAGAACATTTAAAGAGTTGATAGCAAATAAGGACACTGCTCAATATTACTGTGTTCTCATTCAAAGTACTTTTTAAAGTAAGGTCATGGTTTTCCATGAGGAGATGATGGTTTCATCATTACCATTTGCTTTCTTATATCAAATGAATGAACAAGAAAGAAGTGTGTATTAATGTACTGTAACCTCAGGTTAGCAATCACTACAATAATAAAAATGGAGGAAAGGAAACGGAGGCCTTGAAAGGTGAAGATATAAACAGAACAGTTACAAAGTGAAATTTAACTAGAACACTACCAAATTTTTTTGACTCTTTTCTTCCTTGTTCTTTTGGGAAAAACAAAACAAAAGGCCCTACTTAATTCAAATGTTAGTAACATACCAAAATCCCATTCCTGTCAATAAAAGGTGCATTTCTCCTTCCAGTGTTGTACGACAATTGTTTTCACAAACCCCATGCTGAAAAATTCACAGTTCTTGATACTGTGACATATTGCCTATATAAGAAATTTAGCAAAGATAAAACTGGTAATTTTTGCCTGAATGAAGAAGAGATCAGAATAGTCCCCCCTTCTATGTGTACCTAAAATAAAGTCTAACATTTGAGCCAAGGAGATGTTATCTCCTATTTCTTAAGGGGAAAGTATATTACTACTTGCATGTAATTTCCACATAGAGTGTCAGGTTCATATGTTATAAGTAAATGTTGGGGAGAAGGGCAGAGATTGCTGATCTAGAGGCCTGCTCTAGAACAGCTCTTGATAGATCTAGTGCCCAATTTCCTCTGTAAAAAATGGTCAGCGTCACTTCTTGCTAGAGTAAATGATTGTGGTAAATACATTTGTATGAAAGGAGAGACAATTTCCAATCTTGTTTTCCTTCTCTATTACCTGTCAGTCAAAAAGATATAGTGGATCCAGCTTTGAAAGCCCAAGTGAATGTCCTTAAAATCCC
The DNA here is from genome assembly GCA_032468095.1 of Pareas carinatus. Taxonomy (NCBI): domain Eukaryota; kingdom Metazoa; phylum Chordata; class Lepidosauria; order Squamata; family Pareidae; genus Pareas; species Pareas carinatus. The sequence goes on from JANHFO010001471.1 coordinate 142,821, forward strand.
AAAGTTGGTGAAGAAAATTTGGGCCAAGTTCACCAAGAGCTGGGTGAGTCTTAGATCTCTTTAGGTGTGTATGAGGTCAAGTTTGTTTTCCAAATTTGTGATAGAATTATTGTATTTTGGGATATAAAACGAAATAAACGTGTCTTTAAACATATTTGCACTGTGAGCAACTGCAGGGGGGCTGGGGGATAGGCAAGGGGATCAGACTGATGGAAATAGCCCTGGGAAATTGCAGTGCGAGACCCCACCCCTTCTGTGTGCATTGTGAGATCACATACATGCCCCAAAGGGGCAATATGAAGCAATGCCTCAATACTCCAGTGAATGCCATTGACCATGGGAAACATAAATTTTAAATTGAATGTATTCTGAAGAAAAGGTTCAACTGACCATTTCCCTAAGGCAGTGTTGGCGAACTTTTTAGACACTGAGTGCCCTGATGAGTTGTGACTAATGAGTCGCGGCTTGTGACATCATTGCCTGGCGCCACTACTCCTTTCTGAGCATGCTCAGTTCTGGGGTGATGCTGGGGTAACTTCGCTTACGTGCCAACAAACAGGGCTCTGTGTGCCCGCTGTGGCATGTGAGCCATATGTTTGCCATCACTGCCTTAAGACATTCATGATATCCCTTTTGGTAATTAAAATGATTTGAATTGATTACCTATAGATGAATGGCTGGTCTGCCAATTTTTATCATCCTAAGTCAGGGAAAGAGAAGATCTTTGTCATTTGTTTTGACTGGGTTTATTCTCAGGAACCGTTGTAGGGTTTTATCCTTTGTTTATGATTTTTTTAAAAAAATATTATTTTTACATGTTATTAGCTGCCCAAACCCATGTTTGTGAGTTGGTCAGTCATAAAAATCAATGTAATTGATAAATGAAAGAACAGACACAAAGTACATTGCATGAGAATAGAACATCTCTCAAACAAGTAAATCTCCGGAATGAAGATCTTGAAATTTCTCAAGCAAATATGGAGCAATTGCAAAGTCAAACTGCAATTTTGGAATGGAGTAGAAGTTAGGTATAGGTAGTTGAAGAGTTTTTGTAAAAGATCTGGTATCCTTTAAGACATGCAGTGTTTACTCCTTACTTTGGGCATTTCTATATAGGCCCTTCACAAGATCTCTTTATTATCATTTCCATTCTACCACATCTCAAGAACATTTTGAAGTTGCTTATGATTGTCTATACCACCCCAAGCCTCAACATAATGAGAGCATGCAGAGAACCCATTCATCTGACAAACAGAGGTCAAAGAATATCAGGCAGGAAGCACCCTGTCCCAGAATGATGAAAATCTCACTCCATACAGAATAACAGTGTTGGAATGGACCCTGAAGGCTTTTAGTTCAAACCCCTCTTCAAGCAGGAAACCCTATACCATTTCAGTCAAATGTTGTCCAATCTCTTCTTAAAAACCACCACTGTTGCCCCACCCACAACATCTGGAGGCAAGTCATTCCACTGATTAATATTTCAAGGAAAAGAAAGCATATTTGTATTGTCCCCTTACCTACTCGTAAAGGGGATGGGTCGGTGGGAGACAACTGAACTGGGACACAAGGATGATGAACTTGTATTTGGGGAGCTACAGCTTGACACAATAGGGAGACATACACTCTCAGTCATGAGAAATGGCCTATACAGTACATTCTCCCTGCAGAGCTGCAGTGTTAAGGGAAAAAATGCCATTATCAACCCATCTGCCCAAGTCAACCAATAGTGAGACTGAACAGGTCCTGAGCTGTTTCCAAATTGTTGCAAAAACCCTACAGCTAATAAGGCCTCTTGTCTGCCCATATCAGGAGTTTGATTAGTGCTTTGATAGCCAGCAGGTCTGTCTGGTTGGAATACCTGTTTCTCAGGACTTGCACATAACAGTCTCTTAAATTAGAGATGAAATTGCAACTGTACAGACATAATGTTGTTTATCTTCACCAGACCTTACAGATCAGAGATATAGTTTTTTGAAATTCTGTATAGTTTTTAGACAAAAATCCAATAGTACTAATGAATCTGGATTTTCATTCATGGTTGTTGTTTTTTCAAGTGTCCCCGACTGTCTGGACAGCTGAATGCATTGTGTGGAGTCAGGTAATGACGGAATTATATTCCTACAAATGTACTGAAATAAAACGTTTTAGCTGGTGCGCTCTAAAAAGTTGGTGTTTTTATATTTGGCCCCTGAGATTGGTCTTTAGAGTTTGCATTAGGATAAAAGGCAGTACAGCGATGGGCTTTTTGGGACTGATATGGTTAAGTTCATTACTTATGCACTATGCCCAAGTATTAATTTTTTTAAAGATAAATCAGGTACTTTTTGTATTGTGGTGTGCCATTTCATAATGGCAAGTTAGTCATTTTATTAGATAAGATTTTGATGTTCCACCATGACATAATTGATAAAATATATATCTCATTGATTATGTGCCATCAAGTCATTTTCAATTTCTAGCAACCATCTAGATTATATATATCAAACAGGCAGCTCACAGGCCTTATCCAACCCACGGGCCAGACATGGTGGTGAGCAAGATGCTCCCTGGAAGTTGGGCTGGCAGCACAGGTAGGGGGTCTTCGGCCATGGGGGAGGCATTGACAGCCACAGGGGGATTGATGGAGTCTGCGGCAGGGATCCACAGTGGGGTATGGGGGGCCCAAGGGGGGTCCAAGGATATCACGGGGATCACAGGGGAGGTTGGCGGGGGACTCTAGGTGGCCATGATGGGGAGGAGGGCAGGTCGTGGCGACTGTAGCGGTAGTGGCAGTGGCCCGCAATGAAATTGGGTCTGATCTAGATAGACTTTCTCTTTTTTTAAAATAATCTTTTTATTGAATTTTAACAAGATAAAATCAGTTCTTACATTAGTAAAAATGAGAGAAAGAAAATCATATATAATACTGAATTGCTCTTACAGTACATATTACATATTATACTGTATTGTACATATTTTACAAAATATTGTACATATTTTACAAAATATTGTACATATTTTACAAGAAGTATTTACATCACAATACATGATAAATTCCCTTCTGTCATAAGGCTTATTTGAGCTATCCCCTCTCTCTACCTTATTTCTCCACCTTTTCATCTTTCTTACTTATCTTTATTCCTAAGATTACTAACTTAAACCATTTATCCTTCTTTTTCTATTTGGTCTTTCTTTAGTCATTCTGTACTTCTTCTGTTTTTAACTGTCTTTAAACTAGTCTTCAAATTCATTCCGGCTATCTTTCTTCTTTACTCCACCATTATCCCCTCTCTCGTCTTCTTTAGTTCCTTCTTCTTTCCTCTTTGTCTTTCTCTCAATTCCTCCTTTTCATTTTCCCCTCTCTCTATCTCCCCTTTCTTACCCTTTCCTCCATTCATTTCTTAACCTTACTTACTTAAACCTTCCATCTCTATCCTGTTCCTTCCAAGGTCTTCTGTGGCCTCTTGGTATCTCTTGTATTTAATTTTGGTCTAATCATATTCCATCACAATCACAATCATATTCCATCTTTCATTCCTTATTCCTTGCTTTCCTAATTTCTATCATTTTCTAACCTTCTCCTCCCTTCCTTCCAGCATTCTTCATCACTCTTACCTTTCTCCCTTTTACCCTCTCAATTTCTGCTTATCTTCCTCTTTCTCTCCTTTCACTCTATTCCTTTTCTCTTCTCCTTTCTCCCCTTTCTTACCCTTTCCTCCTCATCTTCTTTAACCTTACTTACTTGAACCCTCTATCTCTACCGACCTACTAGACTTTCTGTGGCCACTCCTTATATCTTCTGTTTCTATTTCAGTCTACTTTGTGGCTCATTCTCACTCTCTCTTTTACACCCTCGTTTGGTTTCCAACCAATTATAAAATCTTGTCCAGGTCTGAAAAAAACCATGTTTTCTCCTTTTCCATTAATGTCATTGTCATCTAACTCTGCGCAGTCCATTATAGATAGACTTTCTCGATACCAATCTGTCCCTAACCTGGTCTTTCAGCAGTTCCAACATTGCCCAATTTTCATTGTAGCTGAGTCCATTTATCTGGTCATCCTCTTCGTTTTTTCCTTCCACCTTTCCCAGGATTAAAACCTTTGCCAGAGAGCTAGGTTTATTGTAACATGTCCAGAATAGGATGATTTGAGCTCAGCTTTGGATTGATTATTTTGATTATTCATTCGTTTGGGAGGTTTTTTGGCTGTGTGCAGTATCCTCAGGGTTTTTTTCTGACATCAGAGTTCAAAATGGCTTAGGACCTAGATCCTTACAGGATCGCTTTCTACCAGCAAATAACTCCCACCGACCAGTACTCTCCCACAGAGAGGGTGTCGTTGATCAGACAATGTCGACTGGCGACCCCCAGGGGGAGAGCCTTCTCTGTGGCGGCTCCCACCCTCTGGAACGACCTTCCCCCAGAGATTCGCATCATCACCGACCTCCGTGCTTTCCGCTGGGCTATTAAGACCTATTTGTTTGCCCAGGCCGGACTATCTTAGGATACCCTGTCCCCCCTTGCCTATATATTGTATCAATTTTAATTTCTGTTTTAAATTGGTTTTAATATTTTGGATTTTAAATCAGCCTTTATATTATTGTATTTTTAAATTGTTTTAAATGTGTCTTTTGTTGTTTGGTATTGTCTAATTTGTTTCAATTTTATATTGCTGTGCACCGCCCTGCAATATACTGATGATATTCAATTATGCAACTTGACCCCAGGTCAACCAAATAATGCTTTCAAAGTCCTGACCACAACCTGGAGACTGTGTGGGTCTGGATGGAGAAGAACAGATTTATGTTCAATCCTAACAAGATCAAGTGACTTTGTTTGACCTCATCCTCCCAGGTTCTGGGGACATTCCACCTTTAGTTTTCATGGAGATTCTCCTTCTCATATCAGATTGGTTCATAATTTGAATTCACAGCTCCTACTTGAAAAACAAATGTTAGCTTTTTGTCAAAAGGGTCTTTGCACAGATTCATTTGGTGTGCAAGTTATGTCCATTCCTGAATTAGAAGGCTGTTCAGAAAGCAGAGGCATAAGCAGTGATGGATACATTGTGCGATGTCCCTGCTGCTTTGTAAATTATGCTTCCTTCTTCTGGGTGCAATTCAAGGTGTTACCACCTACAAGCCATACATGGCATAGGGTCTGGTTACCTGAGGATCATCTGTCTCCATACTTCCAATGAGGTCAATCAGAGTGAGCACGCTCTGGATCTTGTTGATTAAGCAATGTCACATTGCAGTACTCAGGAAATATAGTCTTTTAGTTATAAATGGTTCCTGCCCCCTGGAATGATATCCCACTGGAGAACAATACTATTCCCACCTGATTTTTCACAATTTGTTAAAAACCTGATTGTTTTCCAGGCCTTGGAATAAGATTTTGTTTGAGCACCTTTGTTTTGGGGTATTTGGGAGAGGGGGGTTATGGGTTTGGACTATTCTCTTCTTTCATGTGTTTTTTTCTTTTTAATTCTTCTTTTAATTGTAAGACTTATTGGGTCATCAGGTTGTCTCAAAATTATCCAGAGCATGCCCACTCAAAATTAAGAAATTTGGTAAGGGGCACACGCCCATGCTGTTTACAAGCAGTGGCACGTGCCAACCCCCAAAGCTCTTCCTGCACCCTGAGCGGTATGAGCTCTCAGGCCCCAGGCCTTCGGTTGATGCTATGCAACGCCAGGTCCATTGTTAACAAAGCCCACTTCATCTCTGACTTACTACAGGATGAGAGGATGGACCTGGTGGGAATTACGGAGACCTGGTTGGGACACGATGGGGGAGTCCCACTCGTGAAAATGTGCCCACCAGGTTTCTGAGCATTCCACCAACTGCAGGCACAGGGGAGGGGCGGTTTTGATTAAGGAAGAGTTTGCACCGAGGGAGACCACTGTTCCACAGGTTGTGAATCTCTCCTTGTGAAGTGGGGACCTGGTAGGCAGATGGGCTTGTTGATCACGTACCTGGCTCCCTGCCACGTGACAACAGCCCTGCCTGACCTACTCGATGTCATTGCCGAGGTGGCGCTTGACACCTCTAGACTTATTGTTATGGGGGATTTCAACCTGCCATCTGCGAGCGGGGCATCAGAGATGGCTCGGGAGTTCATGGCCTCCATGACGGCCATGGACCTTACCCAACTAGTTCAGGGCCCCACACACATAGGAGTACCCATGCTGGATCTGATTTTTGCCTCTGGACAGTGTTTGGATGATCTAAGTGTGGGGGACATAGTCAATGAGCCCCAGTCATGGTCAGATCATCACCTCCTCAGGGCAGACTTCTCTACCGCCACACCCAGTCGCAGGAAGGCAGAACAAACAAGATGGTTCTGCCCCAGGTTCCTAATGGACCCAGAGAGGTTCCAGATAGAGCTTGGGCCATTTCCTGAGGCTCTATCCCATGGCTCAGTTGATGAGCTAATTGCTATCTGGTATAGGATGGCTAGTGATGCTCTAGATCTGGTCATGCCTATGCGGCCTCTGATCCAGCGCAGAGTCTTCCCAGCTCCCTGGTTTACCGAGGAGCTTAGGGGGATGAAACGTTGGAGAAGACCCCTAGAGAGTAGTTGGAGGGCCATCCGCTCCGAGACCGATCAATCTTTGATTAGGACGCACACCAAATCCTACCTTGATGCAATCAGGACGGCGAAGAAAAAATTTTTCGCCACCCTCATCGCGTCAACAGATAGTTGCGCCACTGTCCTGTTTGGGGTGACTCGTTCCCTTCTACAACTGGAGGGAGGGGCGGGAAGACACCCTGCAGGGTCAGTCGGAGGAGTTTAGTGGCTATCTGCAAGATAAGATCAATTGGATATGAAGTGGCTTGGACTTCGACTGGGGTGGTCCGGAGGAGAGGTCTGAGGCAAGTCTTGTGAGTGATATCTGGGAAGAGTTTGATTCTGTTGCCCCCGAAGACATGGACAGGATTCTGGGTCGACTGAACTCCACCACATGTTTATTGGACCCGTGCCTCTCCTGGCTAGTACTGGCCTCCCGGGAGGTGACTCGGGGCTGGCTCCAGGAGATAGTAAAGGCTTCATTGAGTGAGGGGCTCCTGCCATGCTCCCTTAAGGAGGCGGTGGTGAGACCTCTCCTAAAGAAGCCTTCCCTGGACCCGGCTGTTTTAGTAAACTACCATCCCATCTCCCACCTTCTGTTTGTAGCGAAGGTTGTAGAGAGTGTGGTGGCATATCAGTTCCCCAGGCATCTGGAGGAATCTGTCTATTTGGATCTGTAACCGGCTTCAGGCCTGGTTACAGCATGGAAACGGCCGTGGTCGCGTTGGTGGATGATCTCTGGTGGGCCGGGATAGGGGTTCTTCCTCTATCCTGATCCTATTAGATTCTCTCAGCGGCTATTGATACCATTGACCATGGTATCCTGCTGCGCCAGCTGGGAGGGTTGGAAGTGGGAAGCACCATTCTACAGTGGGAGACACCATTCTACCTCTCTGACCGGTGGCAGATTGTGTTGACAGGAGGGTGGAGGTCGACTCCTCGGCGCCTCAGGTGTGGGGTACCGCAAGGGTCGGTCCTCTCGCCCCTCCTGTTCAACATTTATATGAAACCGCTGGGCGAGATCATCCGTGGTTTGGGATGGAGTATCATCAGTACGCTGATGATACTCAGTTGTACATCTCCAACCCAGGACAACCCACCGAAGCCGTCGAAGTGATGTCCCAGTGCCTTGAAGCCATGCGGATCTGAATGGGGAGGAACAGACTTAGACTCAACCCCTCCAAGACTGAGTGGCTGTGGCTTCCAGCACCTCGATATAGCCAGCT
>JANHFO010001471.1:158118-171196 GCA_032468095.1 Pareas carinatus
CCCTCCCCTCCCCTCCCATATTCTATTCTATTCTATTCTATTCTAGCACAAGTGAAAAGGAGAATCTAATTTAGGACTTTAAAGCGGAAGGCTGACTATGATGCAAAAGATTGGCTTTCAAATGCTTTTCATATATAACCCAGTCAATATAAAGCATTTCAATAGCTGAGTGGATAGCACAATCCTATTCATTTCTTACTCTGCTTAGCTAGCTCAAGATCAGTGAAGGTCAGCAACTTAAGGACAATCAATATATCTGCATCCCACATATTTATCTTTTCCCCTTTCTGACACCTCACAAATAATTCAATGACAACTTCCGAAAGAGCTCTGAGGACAGAGTGAGCAGGTTCGAGAACCAATTTAAGGACAGGACTAAATTTTTTTTACCAAGTTCCAGTAAGACATTTATTGAGGTATTTGTGCAACGTCTGTACAGTGTTCTGTAATGCAGCAAAAAAGAGGAATGGATTGCAGCCATAGGACAGTGTAAGAAAATCTTGCCATCCTGAAAAAGATGAACGAACTTCGACTCTCAGCCAGCAGATGGGTGGGGAATTCTGGCTGGGGAATTCTGAGAATTGAAGTCCATATATCTTCAAGTTGCCAAGGTTGAGAACCACTGCTATCAGTTATGAGTGCCATGTGCTTGCTTATTTATTCCACTTTCACAATGTCTACATGCATGCAACCAAAAATTATACAAATAAACATTTCAGGGAGGAAGATGTCTTCCCTGAAAGAGAGAACAGAGCTTTTCTATTTCCTTCTTATTCATATACAGAAAGCTCAGCTAGATGGCACTAGCCTAGCAAATATTGATTGACTACTTCAGATATTTGATTTCACACACTCAGAAAATACAGGTTTTTTTTAAAAGGTTCACTAGGGGGCAAACTTGAGTTTCTGATATGAAATACAAATCATGCGGTTCATGTTCTAAATATTGCTGCCAAACTTTAATCAGGGTTTTCCAATCTCTGACAAGTTTAAGGCAGGTGAACTTCAACTCCAAGAATTCTCTAGCCAGTATGGCTGGCTGAAAAATTCTAAGAGTTGAAGTCCACTCGTCTTAAAATTGTCAAGATTGGGAAACCTTGCTTTAAATGAACTGTAAATAACAGAGACTATCTAGGACTTTCAATTTGGAAGAGAAGAAAAGTCTTCCTAAATGAGTTTGATACATCCAGGAAAAAAATAGATAGGACTTGAATTACACAGTTTTCTTTTATAGACTGTCATTGTTTAGAGACTAAATATTTCCTCTTTAAATAGAATAGGCATAGTTTGCAAGGTTGGCCAGGTTTAGAGCAAAAGAACTCACACTTGCTACTACTCAGAGTTGGGTACAAAGCAGACTTGTTTGAAATTATAGTGGGTGTTCTAAGTGCTTTAAGAAAAGAAGAAATTTAACCATTTTTCCCATGGGGGACTCTTCCTGCATAGTAGACAAAGCATCATGACTGAAAAAGCTCTGTGGCAGGAGTTCCTTTGTGATATTTTTGCTCAACATTTAGGGTAATTGTGAGAAAGCAAGTGGAGTGAAAGACACAATATTGGCACTTATGTCTGGGTTTATATCTAAATAAATGCATAAACAGCATACCCCCCACTATTATACTTTTTCCAAAATCTCCTTCTTTGGAAAAAAATTCAAAAGCTAAATTTTCTTTTGTGAGTTAAATAAAAACAGGTAGAAAGAGAAATTTCAGGAAATGTTTTTATGCCTGGAACTAGAATACATTTTCTTTGGGTAGGTGGTTGAATCTTACATCCAACCAGAGGATGCTACTATATCTTTTGTGGGAGTGAAGGCTTGGTCTTTCCAACAGTTTGGAAGAGTGATGCTACTACGTTCTACTTTCTTAGAGCAAATCAGTGAGTCCAGATGGTGGAGATAGTGCTTTGAAGTTGGTAGATAGTAATAACCAATACAAGCTTTAAAAAATTGCCTTTCTGCTGGTAGTTGATAAAGATGAAGACCTGATATCCATCTGAGAAGATTCCTTCCATCTTTACTTTTATTTGAATTTGTTGGAAGAGAACCAGAGGGATCTACTTCATACTTTCCACGTTTCATATCTGGGAAAAGTGGATATGATGCTGTCTGACTAAGATAAGATGGCCAGATAGGGATCGCTGAAAGGAAGAACAATATAAAAAAAAAGAGAGTACCTATGCAAACTTAGGTAAAATGTTTACATGCTAATATATCAATAGAGACAAAGTAGAAGCTTGAAAGCACTCTACTTTTTCCCTATTTATACATTAGTATATATGAAAACAATTGTATTTGGACAGAAATACTATACAGTTAATTACAGAGAGGTAGCAGAGTTGAAGATGCCTTAGGATAAAGGACTGTTTCCTGATTTACCTGTTCTAGACCAGGGGTCCCCAAGCCCCATTCCATGGACCAGTACCAGTCCGTGGCATGCCAGCAACCGGACCGCGCAAATAAGTCAAGTCCCACTCAAGGGATGCAGGCAGCATGCAAAACCATCACCACCCCGGTCCATGGGAAAAACCTTTCTCCGTGGAACAGGTTCCCGGTACCTCAAAGATTGGGAGCCACTGTTCTAGACCATGAATTTTGTTTTGCAAGCCAGAAGTGTAGTCTATTAAAGATACTAAGAATGGTGTTTGTGTGTGGTGCTGTTTCAAATTCACTTTCTGAGTTGTTGAAAGCCTGTCTTCAGAAAACAATCTGATTTAAAAAAACAACAACTGTTGTGTCTCACATAAAAATGGACAAACCCCAGGAGTTTCCACAGCAGAGAAAATAAGCACTCCTTTCTGCAGCCAAATGGTGTGATTAGACTGGGAATTGTCAATATCCGGGTGTAAAAATGCTGATGTGTCGGAGACAATCAGCTTTGCGCGACCTTGCAATATCTCATTTTATCCATGTCACGCTTTATTAAATTCTCATAAACCTGTCAATGGGGACAGACATCATTTCACTTTACCCCATTAGTTCAATGCAGCGACAACAGGAAAAAAAAATAAAAAAGGAGAATGAGTTGGGGGGGGAATGGGGCGGGGAGGAGAGAGAGAGAGAGAGAGAGAGAGAGAGAGAGAGAGAGAGAGACCCACCCATTTGCATTTTCTCCACCCACACAATATGTAACCCAGTATCGCTCCAATAATGTGATAATGGTAGTGTCTTGAGAAAGTAATTGAATTAAGTAGCTTTTGTTAATGGTTTTAAGATTTGAAAGTGTAAATAACAGTTAGGGCTCTTTAATGGACTTTTTCCAGTTTAGGTAGCCACGGCCCAGCACATTAGAAATGCTTTTGGCTGTCAATATTATAGCAGATTCTTTTGTTACTGCTCCAGCTTCATGCCTGCAAAGCATATTTTGCTGTTTTAAAGCTGAGAGTGTTTATCCTCCATCCTTTCTCACTTCAGAGGGAGCTTAATTCGGGAAGCATTTGCATGAGCTGCTCTCATTCGGTTCCCTATCACTTATTCTCACCGCTGGGAATAAAGTCTTATTCCTGCTGTAGCTGCTTTGGAGAACTTCCCGATTTAGGGGTCATGCCACTCAAAAGGCCCACGTTCTATTTACATGTTCATTATTCAATGGGGTGCAGAGCTGCTGTCCTCATTTCTCAAGACGGAAGGGAGGAGCAGGTTGCCAGGGGGAGTAAAGCTATAGCTCCTGGAAGGGGACCCGATATAGGGAAAGAGACGTGTGGGACTTCATCCCCCCTCCCCAATCTTTTTTTTCCTTCCTTGACAGGTATGACGAGCCAAGAGATTTAAAATGTCTTTCAGGGGAACTCTTTCTGCTTAACATATTATTGGATTTCCATTTAAGAGCCTATCAAAATAGAGACTAAAGTCAGCGGCAAAGCTGGCTAAGCCACACAGGCAAGCATCTTACCTTTGCCAGCAAAATACAGCTTCCCGAAACTCTCAACAAGCAGCAAAATGCTTTGCAAGCATTGATTGATGAAACTAATGCTCCTCCGAAAGTAGAGAAGCCAAGCTTAGCCCTCTGGAACCAGTCCTGGATTTCAGAGGAAAACTGGAATCTGGAAGAATTGAGCTGAAGCCTAATTCAAGCCCTGTTCCAATTGCTTTCAAAGGAAAGTCGTTCCCGTTGGTTACATACAGTACTTGTAATTTGTTGTTAAAAGTTCCTATTAGAGACTGTTGCATCATTTTTACCAAATTGTTTTATCCTAGCTTAATTTACAGTAATAATTAACCAACTATAATTTCAACATATATTTTTGGGTTCCTTATACAGAATCCATGACTTCATGGATTCTTTGCCCCTTAAAAAATGCAAGAATTAACTGTCAGACTAGATGCACAAAAAATAGCCAACCCATATGCCTGACACCATGATGTGACTGATGAAAGTGATGAAGAAGTCAAAAGTAATTTCATAGTTCAAATAAACCATATTATTTTGCACTGTTTGCTTGCTTGCTTATACTGAAGAAATAGTGTCTTCTTATGTAAAAAGAATGTGCCAATATAAGGATAGATTACAGACCACAGATAATTCTTGGTGTGTCCTCCTGAGATACTGAACCATTTTATACATAAAACCCAGATAGTTCTCTCACAGTCAATGGGATCTTGGATTTCCCCTCTGTTCCAGAAAGATGAACGAAGCTATAATCATAATTATGAACAGACAATTATTATGTCTGTTACCATTATTTTAATGTAATTTTATCTTCTGCATTTAGCTGAATGTTTTACTTGGTTTATGACTTACACACCTTCTCAAAACAATAAAGAATCATTCTGCCGTCCTGCTCTTTAGAAAATAAATATTTTCACCCCAAAGGCAGGGGGAGTCACATGAGCAGGCCCATTGGATTGGTGAGTCATCAAAAGCAAGAGTCAGACTTGTTCTGACATAAAAAGGGTTAAAGAGATAATCTTTGAGCTCTCTAGCTCAAGAGAAAGTGAGCTTTCTGATCCATAAAGGATCAGACTGCAGGGAACTCCATCAGATTCCTCAGCGTGAAATTACACCACAGTAGGAGGCTCTATTCCTTCCAGTCTGCACCATTAAAAAGATGAATTAGAACCTGACAGTTATAGCTTTCATAGGTCTACTTGCAGCCTTGCAAAATGTGGGCCAATAAGAAGTGAGGACTTTTGCACTCTGGCTTCAAAGGGTTATCTAAGGCCATCTTCATCTTTTACTTTCAAGGCATTCCAGGAAGTGGAGAGAGAAAGACTTTAGCACAGAGCTGTCAAAAAATAGTTTTAAAAGAGAGAAAAATGAAGGAATATCTCAGCTCTCCTGAAAGTTACATAGAAGTGTCAACTCCCAAGTTCAAGATAACAATTGCTCCCACATCAGGACTCAAAAAGGCTCTAAAAAAAGGAGTCTTCCTAGGGTTAGTAGGATTTTGAGAAATGTGGAGATGGAACTAAAAGAGTAGATTTCATCCCAAACCTAGGAAATAGTCTGATATGAAATGTAAGAAAATTATTAAAATAATATATAAAAACTGGATAAATGAGATTGCTGGTATCACCAATATATGGGCATGTACCACATTTTTGACTCTTCTTCTGGAGACACCTTCTGATCTCAGGGTATTACTTGCCGTTTAGCAATAACGCATTGGAAGGAGGACAAGAATCTAGCAGTTAACAAATATTTTTCAACCTGTAGCTGTAAAGGTTTGTGAGAATGACCTTGGGAGACCAGGCAAGGAGATGCTGTCTAGGACAGTTGTCACCAACTTTTCGGACTTCATAATACAGTGGATTGCCTGTATCTGGTCCATGGGTTGGACATGGCGGCGAGTGAATCACTTCCCAGAAGTGGGGACGATGGCACAGGTAGCGGGTCTTCAGTCACTGGATGTCCAACGGCAGCCACCGGGGGATAAGTGGGGTCCATGGCAGGCATCTGAAGTGGAGACTGGAGATCCATGGGCGATCTCTGTAGGGATCCTTGGGGATTGCAGGGGGCACAGTGGGGGTTGACGAGGGTTTCCGGGTGGTCACAGTGGGGTAGGCGGGAGGGCAGTTTGTGGCGGCTGCGGCATCAGTGGCACTGGCCTGCAATGACAATGGGTCTGACATCCTGTTATAGGACTTACAAAGATAACAGCAGGAGAACTGTAGTTTCAGACTTGCAGGCAGGGCCGACTGAAGGGCGGTGCAAATGGTGTCACTGCACAAGGCCCCAAACTTGACAAAGCCTCACGGGGCCTAGAAGGTTTTAATAAATACGCCTCACATGAGACATTTCACACCAGGTCTCGCTTATTCTTGGGTCAGCCCTACTTGCAGAAATTGGTTAATGAAGTTTTAAAATAAAGTAGAAGTAGCTTATATGGCCATCTTTCCTAACTAATTTACCTAGTAAGACTGACAATTGCATCTTTGCTTTGGAACAATAGGAATTGTGTATACCGCTCCATAGTGCTTTACAGCACTCTCTGGGCAGTTTACAGAAATGGGTCTAAAATAGGGTTACTAAATTAGTTTCCTGGGAGATTCCTATGAGAGAAGTTAAATTCAGCAATAGAAACTTTTCTTTGAAAAAGGCACAAGAGTATGTGATACACCACCTGCTGAATTTCTGTTTGTCCCATTGTGGTTAAAGAACATAGAGAAGATGCAAGTGGCAACTCAGACTCAGACATTCATTTTGGGCTGGCCATAACAATAAACGAAAGATTACTGCAATCTTAGATGACTCTGAAAATGTACACATGCTTGGAGAATAGATTTAGGGTTGTGACAGGTTATGCATGAGAGGAGATGCTTGTAGGCCATCTGTTTTTTTTTCCTCTACCAGTGTCTGTATATTTTTCTTTCTCAAAGTGCTATGAAATTACTGTAGTTTTCTTAGCTTCTCTTGATTGTTATCTCTTATCAGCCCAGTTCTTCCATTTGGGGATTTCCTGGGCTGACAGTTAAAAGAACTCAGTCCTGAATAGAGAGGCCAAGCTGCAAGAAGAATGTTGAATTGGGATTAGGATGGTATTTAGCTAGTGCTTGTCAAGCTTTGAATAGAAATTCAGGCTTCTTTTGTCAGAGCAGGGATTCTGCCATTTACGCCCCCCCCTCACATTGCGAGGGAGCACAGTAGGGATAGGCACTCGTCAAAGTTCTTCCCTTTGAAAAATGGGCAAAAGTTAAGAGATGATTCTGAACATCATGGCTTTGGTGAATATATTTTCATTTAACAAGCAGGGCAGTGTTGAGGACTGAGAAAACCAGTACATGAATACTGTGTTGAAGACAGAGTTTCAATTTTTCTAAGATTCTCTTCTCCTGGAAAAGAAGCTCCTATTCCCCTAGTCCAGTGATGGCCACTCTGTTGACACTCAGCTCAAGTCGCCCCAGCAAAGCCCCAGAGAGTGCATTCATTTATTTTACAGGGCTTATAGGTCATCCAGTCAGAACTGACCCTGAGTAGTGCAAACTCCTCCATCTGCAAGTAGGGATAAAAACATAGCAGCAGCAGTAGCAGCAGCATACAAAACATAATCAGCACAACAAGCATTAAGGACATCAGTAGCTCAAAGGCTGGAACAAGAATCATGCAGTTCCCAGGTCCTCTTAACTACTCTTAATAGACTACCAAACACTAAAGGAGAAGGAGTCATCCAACCTCTGAACACTCTTCCATAGTGGAGGCAGTGGAAGAGCTGCTTCTGTGGCTCCGGCACATGGCCCTCCTTGAGTAATGGGACAGAGAGAATACTGACCCTACAACATCCCATTAGAGAAGCAGAGAGAGGGCAGTCCTGCAGAAATCTGGACCCTGAACCATGAAGGGCTTTAAATGTGGCAATCAGCATCTTGAAATGAGTTTGGAAGATAAGCGCCATCTCCAGAGCACCTGATGACAGGACAAGAAGCAATAGATGAAAACTGTTCCATCTCAAGGAGAGGAGCAATCTAGAACTAAGGAGAAATTTCCCGGCAGTTAGAACAATTAATCAGTGGAACGATTTGCCTCTAAAAGTTGTGAATGCTTCAACACTGGAAGTTTTAAAGAAAAGGGCAGCCCTATGAAGCCATTATGACACTCCAACCTTATCAACCATGTCCCTGTTCTCTCTGCCTAGATCACCCTTATTTCAGGCAGTGTGACTTTATGGCTGTTAAAGTTCGAAGGATACAGCATTTCCATTTTTTTCTCCTGATCTCCCTTGTTGGTATAGCATATTAAAACAGCAGCAGCCACATCTACTACTGAGACAGTGGAATTTGCCACAAACAAAATGCTGCCCTGTTTTGTGATTGTTCCTCTGCTGGCTCCTGACCACTGCAATTCATAGAGTTCGTGGGGATATTTATGTCTTTTGAAATCCAAGGCTTGGCAGCCTGAATACATGCTTAAACACGGGTCTATTTTATCCAATAATCTGTAAAAAAAAAAACCAAGCAAGAGATATGAAGCATAATAACAGCTTGTATGCTTGGCTATTACATCAGATGCTTTTTATTTGACTTTACTAGAATTTATTCAGTCTGACAAACCATGATGCTTTGAATATAATGGTGGCATAATCATAGCCTGGGGCTGTCATTCCTCAATGTAATGGGATACTTATTCATCTAAGACAGGGACAGGTCTGTCCTTGGTTTTCATTTTACAAGATTATGCGCATTTCTGTCTCATTTGGCACAGGCAATAACCTGTCAGAAAGCAGATCCTGCCAATCTGGAAGGCTTTTATTGTTGGGAATTGGTTGGAATCCTTGCCAACCAATCAGTGCAATTTGGCACAAAAACAGAAAAAGTAAAGCGTTAAAGCAAAACCATTCCAAATGTTACAAAAGGTTACATGTATTGCTTGTGTGTGATCCTGCAGGAATATTCTGGCTCGGCTGTAGCCTTCTCCAATGTGGTATTTGACTGCAGCTCCCATTATTTTCAGCAACAAGTGGAGATTAACTAAATAAATCTGACTCGGAAGCAAGAGTTTTGAATTTATATGGTCCTTCCTCCGTCCCACCTCCCCCCCTACTTTTGTGTACCTTTAGGCTGAAATTATGTAAGCATAAGTATAACGTATTAGGGAACGTGAAATGGGACACAATAAAACTGATTCTTCTCTGTGGCAGAGGGCTGCCGTAAATCAGAGGTTTTCAACCTGAGGGCTGAGGATCCCTTGGGGTCCGTGACAAGTTGCCAGGGGGTCTGCAGACAGGTCAAGAAAAATGTGTAAAAAGTAATATACACGAATTGTCAATTAGCAATTAGTTGAATTTGTGGGAATGGTATCCGCAACGACATGCTTTGGAGTCTGCAGCTTGAAAATGGTTAAAAACCTCTGCCCTGCAAAAATCTGGATATCAGATGGCACCAAAATATTTTTTTAAAAAAAATCCTCTTAATTCTTTGCTGCCAATGAACAGTCACCTCAAGCTTTATTCATCAATGAATAAATGGACTTCTGGTTTCCTCAGAGTTCAGGTGTTTAAAATATTCAACTACTAAGTTAAAAATACAGTATTTGTAAATAGACTCCTTTTGAAAACTTATTGACCTTTAATATTCTCCTATTATTTACTCATTTTTTAAAATCAACCAGTCCTCTGCATGGAAGGTATTTCTTCCACTTCAAAAGGAGAAAAAACTGGTTTTGGTTTGGGAGGCTTAGATTCCAGGCCAGCCTCAACCAAGGAGGCTCATTGACCTACTGTCAGCCTCATCAAGTAAACCAGAGCAGAAAATCGACTCCACAAAAAGGTTGAAACAACTTTTATTGAGAGTAGCGATACTAATATAGCAAGCCTGAGTGTGCTGGGCCGCCTCTGTTACTTATACTCATGTGAATTAGGGAGGAGTTTCTCTCAGTCCTTCTGCAGTCTTGTGGACTGAAGATATATTTCACCCCTCATCACTTTCATAATGGCTCTTGAACATTTCCATCAGTGTCATCTTCCTTACTCTTTACCCTTACTTATTATTGTACTGCCGTGAAGATAAAATAGCAAGAGAAGGTGCAAGCACAAGGATGTCCTTAGCGATGGGGTGGGATCCAAAACAGCATTATGCCACCAAGATCATACAATTAACGCCTTGGAATTTATATATGTCATATGTTGCATTCACTGTATAAAAAGAGGTAGGACTTTGATTGCATAGTTGTGACCACCATCTTGACTTGTGTGTGTTCCCTTTGGGCATCCATTCCTGTCCCTTCAGGTGCTCTGAACAATCAGAAATGCTTTTAATCTCATGGAAGCATAGCATCTGTTTGCTTCTTATTAAAGAAGCCAGGTCCTTTAATAAGGTCCCTGCTGGAGAATGGGGAAAAGGTCTATTAAAGATCATGAGTGGATTCCTTAAAGCAGTAGCATCTTTCCTTTAGGCTTAGGCAAAAGCTCAACAATGGCTTGGCTCCTTTTTTGTGAATAGCAGACAGGCACAGAACTCCTATGAGGGCCTGTTTAAATAGCCTTAATAGACTGTCTAAGCATCAAGAGGCTGTTTGAAAGGGTTATTTTGTGGAACATATTCTCCTTCTTTCTGACTGCAACTTATTGAAGCATGTCAGGTTGTTCCCAAAGCAAAATACTGCCTGTTAAAGAGGAAAAAATATTTCACAATCTTGCAATAGCTAGGAATAATTTTAAGGTGACTTAGGTGTGAAATCATGAGGACTTGGTAGGGAAATATGTTGCTTAGGTATTTTTGTGCCATGGCTAGGTACAAGTAGGGAATGGACCTCAGAGAAGCAAAAATCTTGGTGACAGGTGCTGGCTTTAATGCAGGTTTTCCCAATCTTGACAACTTTAAGGTGGGTGGACTTCAACTCAAAGTCCACCTGCCTTAAAGTTGTCAAGATTGGGAAACACTGCTTTAAAGCATGTAGTTCCTTTGATAGGAAAAGCCTTAGTGATAGGATAGGTCTTGCATACCTATCTGAAGAAACATTCACATGAAAGAGGGCAGATAGGCTGTCATTTCTCTAGACTGAAATTTAGTTATATATTTGCTGCTCAACTGATTTGTCCATTTCCAAGATCTACCTAGCATTTCAGTGCCCGTCTCTTGTATTGATCTTTAGCACCAACTGCAGGCCTTGTCGAAGACAGTTGGATAATCATTGAAGGGTGAATGAGTTGGTGTCCGCAAGAGAGTGTATGCAAATGATCTACAACTGTGCTGGAATGACATGATCCACTGTCTTTCTAGAGCCATTGTCAGCCACAGTTTAATTTCAATCTGTTGTCCTCTTAAGACTATTCTAACCTCCTGGTTTGTTCTTTTAGATCAAGAGTATCTTTATGACAGGCAGATTTTAGAATAGGGATACTTACAACTTTGATGAATCTGCTGAGTTACACACATTGGTGCCAAACTCAGACACTCTTGGTCATGTTTTAAAAGGCATCTTATAATTTTATTTATATTTTTATTTATAAATATTACAATAATCATCATAATAATAGTCTGTACATAATAAGGTTCCAGAAAGATAATCTGCAGTGATTTGCAAAGTATCAGTTCAAGTTGATGAGCATCACAGAAGTATAAGGTGGGATCTTACTATTGGTGTCAAGCTAAATTTGGAAATATTTTTCAATCATAGCATAAAAGAATCAGAATCAGAATCGTCATAGCAGTCTGAAAGAAATAGTTATTAATTAATGTTATACTTGGTTCCCATGCTATGAAACAAAAATTTAGTTTTATATTTGGTAATAGGAAATATATTGGAGAATATGTCTCATTCAACAACATCTGCAGACTTACATGGGATTGTAACATCCGCTACAAATTTTTTTTATATAGGCAGTTCTTTGGTGGGAATGCAGGTTTTGGCTGCTGAGTTGAGATGCTCTTATTTGTTTTGATTGTTGCTGTTTTTATTTAGATTGCCTCTCATTTTAATTGTTAGCTTTCTAGCATGTAATTTGCGATTAAAAGTGGACTGCACATTCCTTATATCCCCTCATCTTTTGTAACCCCAGGTGTAGATTTACTATTCATACATGAGGAAAGACAACAATTGAAACATAAAGTCATTCAACATAACTGACTGCTCCTGCTGATTTAAGAAAAAATACAGTTATATAAAATGAATTTAATTTGATTACTTTGTGGTTAATGCAGCTAGCAGGAGCTTAATGGACTTGATGCAGATAAAGGTGATAAATGATTATCACATCTGGCACTCAATAAGAAATGTGTAGGATGTTATCCACTAAACATTTCATAGAAGCAATGCAAAGTTTCACAAATTAAGGAATTACGCAGATTGTACCAACACCCTAGGCAGAGAAACATCAGTAAACAAATACATTTTCCTGTCCTTTATGCCCCACATTGATTATTTAGTTTTAGTCAGGAAAAATTGAATAAAAGAATCTCAGGGATGGAAATGAGAGAGAATTATAATAAACAGATTTAATTCAGCACATTTATTGATGCTTATGGCATATTTCCAGATATTACTCAGGATATCCAATTACTTGGATAGACTGCTGTGAAACAGTCTCATGCAGAGTGCACACTAAACAGCCTTTATTCCGATTTCTCCTCAAAGCTTCCTTGCTATGTGCTGACTGTATGCTTACCTGTAATGTCTTCTACTCACATTATTTTATGTCATGGCTAAGTTTTCCTCTTTTTAAAAAATATGCATGCAAGACTGAAATATGACTGACTAATTTGCAATTTAGCATGCTGAGTGAAGTAAGCATCAGTGCTAATTGATGATGCACTAATCAGGAATATGTGATTGCTGCTTCAGCTGGTTTTTTTATTGCTAGAGAGAAGACAACTGAATCTTAGGTAATCTTAAGATTACTGGGTCAACCATACCCGTTTTTTCTCCCTAAGATGAATCTTAGATTTATGTACTCTGTGACTAGATCTTTATTTTTCCACAATAATAATCCTATAGGTAGGTTGGGCTGAGACAGAAGGGTGAGATTTTGCACTCCTCAACCCTAGTCCAATTCCATGGTCAGCCTGTGATAGTCATTCTTCTTCCTTCCTGCTGAAGATGAAGGCTCCATGATGCTTCAGAGAATCTCCATGTTTCCCCAAAAATAAAACACTGTCTTATATTAATTTTTGCACCCAAAGATGCGCTAGGTCTTATTTTCAGGGGAT
>JANHFO010001471.1:186620-198562 GCA_032468095.1 Pareas carinatus
TAAGGGTTCTTCACCCTTGTATGCCTTTCCATGGGATGGCTAATTCTGTTACCTCCCTCCAGATCATTGATTTTAAAACTTGGTGTCTTTAATATTTAATATTTAATATTGACATATTAAACATATTAAAGTTGCCAACTTTGAAAACACCAGTCCAGACTCAGAATTCTGAGTTACCTGGAGTCCTTTTTAGATATTCCCCCCTGTCCTTTTATCTGTTTTTGCAAAAAAAAACATTATATTTGATACAGAAAGTGCCATTCTGTTTATTGAAAGAAAATATGGGTGACTGACTGAATTTGAAAAATTAATTTATGAACACTTTCCAGATAGAAACATCTATTTTTCTTCAAACAGTAATATTACTTTTCACCTATACCATTGGTTCATCAATATGCTTTTATAAACTAGAATTTGGGGTCTACTTGTAAAATCTCCTGCATTTCATAAATGAAATCTATTTTACTTGAAATGTGAATTTTATAGATTTATAAGGAATAAATGAAATATATCAGAACTTTATAATGCATGCTTGAGAAATAATTATCTGCAAAGGTACTATTCAAAATAGGTATGGTGAATTCTAACCAAGGTGTATTTTGAAATCTTAAACATTTCCCACCCAATCCTATGGGGACTTAATTTAACTTAATTCGTGTAATGAATTTTTCAGGTAGTTAATATAATCTCTTATGACAGAGAAAGCTGTAACTGTTGTAGTTACCATCTTTCCAGTAAGAGACTTGGGGTGCACAATTTGTCCTATTTAGACAATTGATGATTTTCAAAATGGCAATTTTTAAAGTGAGATTTTTATGTTTGAGTGATTTCCTCCAATGTTACAACTTCCAAACATTGACATAAGAATGAAAAGAAAAGAACTGATCAAGTCTGAAGCGTTGGGTGTTTGTCTGCTGTTGGCTACTGAATATTATTTGTATTCTGCTGAAAGAGAAAATATCATGAGATGTAGATTTCATCTCTCACCAGTCATCTCATATTTTCCAACACTGGAAAACAGATAGCCTCTAGCTGCAGTAGTCTTTTTATTCTTGAAGCCCAGCCTCATAATCTTTCCTTGACATTTTGGGTCCTTCCATATTAGGGAGATAGAAAGTAGCTTTCTGTCATTCAGCGGAAACCACTGCTCAGCATGATGTTCCTACAAGGCCCTTTTCAATAATTTCGGCATAAAATTCCATCTGCACATAATAAAAGACTTATGAAAACTGGACAGAGGGACTGTTTTTTGCTCTTTCCTCTTATGTTTTCTTTTGCCCTATAGATCATAGGTGTCAAAAATCTTATTCCCAATATTGTACTTTGTATGGCTTGTAGACAGATTTTATTCTTTATGGTCTGGTCACAATCATGTACTTTCTGTATCTGGAAGGAACGGGGGCAAGGGGGAAATGCAGGAAAACAAATGACTCCTTTCCACTATAAAATGTTAACAAGGCATCGACAACAGGAAAACAAGTCACACTATATATACTGATAGTGAACTCATTCCCCTGGACCAAATCAAAACATCTTCATTTATATAAGAGGGAAGGGGGGTGAGAGCAGAATCAATTCAGAGAAATATCTGCTTTTGCAGAAGTGCAGGAATCCTTGCTGGGGGAAAAAGTTAATCAAGAACCAATGAAATCCAACAATGCATAGCAATCACAGAAAAATATAAACGTCCCTCAAGAATAATTTTATTTTTAATTAATTTATTTTGCATATTTTCTTGCCTCGAGACAAGGTACATGATAAGATACATAAACATCCAAACATGAATCCAGATTTCCTTAAATTTAATTCAATACAATTTTTCCACTCTCCACAGAATATTCATCAATGCTTCAAAAACAAGCGATAAAATCCTAGAAAAATTCTCATAATTCTGGTGAGATGAATTTGTCAGTGTGTCAAGTTAGTGATGTCAGAAGACAGTCAACATTCAAAATATGCATTGTTCATCTATTCCTTCCTTCATTTTAAAAATGTGAATAAATAATAATGCTTCTTGTATAAATTTTGAATGAGACAATTTTCTACAACAGTGCAATAAAATGCCCAGTTCTAGTTATTATTTTTGCTCTGTGATGTGAAAGAATCTGACTGTAACCAACAACATGCAAAGAGATCAAAAATGCAGATGAATGCTTGACCAGCCTTCTGCACATAAGTGCATAATAGTCAGACACCACTGCATAGTTCAAAATTACTTTTTTGAAAATGTCTATTTCATTTATTGGTTTAAAAAATGTATCCAACTTCTTTATCCATTAGATGGCTAGCCAGCAACATTTAGCTTAATTAAAACCCCAAAAGAATAAACTGAATCAAAAGCAACATTTAACAGATGATGCCCTGTGAGAGAAATAAAAGGTTCACTTGTTCAGAGACACACCATAAGGGAACCAAGCAGTATTCCTTCAGCAGAAAGTCGCACAATCACAATGTGACATACACCCATAAAATCATCTGCTACACTTAGGTGTTTACCTGAGTGATTGAGTAGGCAGGTATAGCTGTCTGAACTGAGGATTAAAACCAGCTAGAGCAGTGATCTGCAAAAGTTACCCACTGATTAATATCTAAGAATGACTGTATATACATTCCAATGGCTTTCCTATCAGCAATTGTGCACAAGGCTAGCTGAGATGCTTTCTGCTTCCCTGTTGTTTCACGGGGCTTGAAGGATCACAGTGAAAGCCGATGAATCTGAACAAGGATGGCAAACTATATTTAGTCATTAGTTTGTCTAACATTATTCAAGAAGCAAGAGACAATCTCAGCACCTGGAGGCAGAGAATACACTTACTTAAGTGTGTAAAGTAAAAAAACAGAAGTACTTAGGGCAAATTTCTATTAAGGAGCTTTCCATCTTTACCTTGGGACTCTGACAGATCACTTTTAAGTTTTGACACCTATATTTACTTCTGAGGTTCCTACTGATTCAAACAAGGCATGGGAATAAACGAAACATTTAGTTTTTATTCTTATGCTTTTAACTCAGCTGTCCTTCAGACAGCTCAGGGCAATGTAATGAAATTATCCAATGTTCATCTTCACAATAATTCTGTGAAGCAGGTTAGGCTCAGATGGGTGATAAGTCTAAGGTTAGCCAGAAGGAGCCAAGGTTTGCACTTTTCTTTGAACCTGGACTACCCTAATCTAAGCCCCATGTTCTAAGTACCTATTGGCTAAATAATATACTGTAAATGTGTTGTTAGAAAGACACCAAGAGGTTATCACTAGATAAATGCAATAAAAACAAAACAGACTGCAATCATGCAAGCTATTAAGGCACTGTATCTGACAGAACACATTTATTCAAAGCCAGGAAAAAGAAGGACCTGCGAAATTATAGGCAGGTGCTTGGTTGAATTTTGTCACTAAATATTAGGATCTATTAGTTTAAAGATTTTTTTTAAGAAAATAGATTGCTAAACTATGAAAGTGTTTTCTTCCTTTGACAAATAAAGATAGGCAGTGTGTTGCAGCAGCTGGGATGCCCTTGATAGAATCGGAGGATATTCATTTCTCATGAGTGAACAAGTGAAACATATAAGTCAAACCCGAGCAGACAATTGGTTAAAGATAAAGAAATATTTCTCAGCTGAATAGGTAACTTGAAAAAAGGTACAGCTTTTTCTTTGGAGAAAGGAAAGAGAGACTTAGAGGGATTCTTATACACTATTAGAAAGAGAAGATTATACCTTTTTGAAAAGAAGAGGAAAATTAACCATCCACTTATTTTATCTTTAAACAAAGCTTGGACTGAACAAGCCTTCAATGAGAAGGCACCTTCAAGTAATGTGTTGACCACAGAATAGGAATAGGAATAGGAATAGGAATAGGAATAGGAATGTCGGCTGGTGACCCCCAGGGGGAGAGCCTTCCTTGTGGCAGCACCCACCCTCTGGAATGACCTCCCCCCTGTCATACGAATTATTCCTGACCTTCGGAACCTTCCGCCGTGCCCTGAAGACCCACTTGTTTCAGCAGGCTGGCTTGGGATAGCCGCGCCCTGATCCTCCTGCACTAATGGGGTTAGATTATTTTAATAGGTTTTTACTTTTTAATCTGGATATCATTTTATTGCTCCCCCTGTAATCAGGCATTATTTAATGTTTTTATTATGTTTTAGTTATATGTTGAATTGTGTTTTTACTGCCTGTAATCCACCCCGATTCCTTCAGGAGAGGGGCGAGATATAAATAAAATTTCTATTCTATTTCTATTCTATTCCCCTGGTCCTTTGATGGCAGGATGCCAGCAAGGCACCAAGCCAAAGATGAAGGATCTGACACTGTGGCATTCAACAATATAAGGAATGTAAAACAGCTCAATATATCACTTCTGATAAACACTTCTGACAAATGCCGTATTGCTTAGTGTGAATACTTTAGTAAAATGGGTTGTAAATATTAGTGGGGTCAGTCCCCACAGATAAGAACAACAGACTGAGGAAGAGAGATCAATATATTCAATTTAGTATTGTTCTGTGGATGGTTTACATCTCACCCATGATTGATCTGCTTCCCTCATTTGTCCAAAAGGATAGCTCATATTTTCTTTCTCCCACATATTCTCTTTTATGCCTCAACAACCAGAGTACTGAGTCGACTTTGAAAGAAAATGTCAAACAATCACACTGGATTAAAAGGTCATTATATGAATTACGAATCAGTTGATGCTGAATTTTTCACTTCAGTACTGCCTGAAAGTTCAGATAGTTTCTTTCCTTTTTTTTCCTTCCTCCCTCCCTCTTTCTTTTTTGCTTTTATGCATTCCAACTTGAGGATTTGCACCCATTCTATAAAACATGTAAACTAATAAAAGACCTAATCAAAAGGAGAGCCTCTTTCTACCTTGAATGGATTCTAATGCCACAGGGCACAGTCAGAATATCTGTGGCAATTAATACAAAGCCAGGAAAAGAGTGGGTGGGGCGAGGAAACCATCGTTTCTAATAAGCATAACAAACTTAGAACAATGGTCTTATCATAGGTAAGCAAACAGACCTTAAGTCGAAATGAACCTGAGAAATCCATGTGAAAAGCATCTTTGTTTTTATTTTTCTCTTCCAACAACTGTTCCAAACAAGTTTATAGTTGAGGATGAGTTGCTCTTTAACTTAACATTTAGGCAGTAGGAAGAAAAGTTATCTTAAAAGAGCCACATTTTATGTTCTATGAATCTTTATTTCAGTTTCATTGCAAAATCTTCACCACTGGCACACTGTGCTCTTCACAGATGAAAGCAGGTTCACACTGAGCACATGTGACAGATATGACGAGGTCTGGAGACTCCATGGAGAACATTCTGCTGCCTGCAACATCCTCCAGCACAGAGCATAGGGCACCAGTAGCGAAGTTGCCAATCTTGGTGTTCTCTGGCAAATGCCAAGCGTCCTGCATGGTGTTGGGCTGTATCACCCTCATGGAGTCTGTTTCTGACCGTTTGGGCAGCCACATGTACATTTGTGGCCCACTGAAGGTCATTCTGTAGGGCTCTGGCAGTGCTCCTCCTGTCCCTCCTTGCACAAAGGCGGAGGTAGCAGTCCTGCTGCTGATTTGTTGCCCCCCTACGGCCTCCTCCACATCTCCTGATGTACTGGCCTGTCTCCTGGTAGCGCCTCCACGCTCTGGACACTATGCTGACAGACACAGCAAACCTTCTTGCCATAGCTCGCATTGATGTGCCATCCTGGATGAACTGCACTACCTGGGCCACTTGTGTGGGTTGTAGACTCTGTCTCATGCTACCACTAGAGTGACAGCACTGCAAGCATTCAAAGTGACCAAACCATCAGCCAGAAAGCATAGGAACTGAGAAGTGATCTGTGGTCACCACCTTCAGAACCATTCATTTATTGGAGGTGTCTTGCTAACTGCCCATGCTTCCTACACATTGTCTATTCCATTTGCACAACAGCATGTAGAATTGATTGTCCATCAGTGTTGCTACCTAAGTGGACAGTTTGATTTCACAGAAGTGTGATTGACTTGGAGTTACATTGTGTTGTTTAGGTGTTTCCTTTATTTTTTTGAGCAGTGTCTATTGTTTACACCATTGTATAAACCATGGTTTAACTTGGGTGGAATATTTATAATTTATCGTAACTGAATATAAAGTATAATCAAATAATTTAATGCAAGGCAATCTATATACTTACAAAAATGCAGACTGTCTTCTATTTGCTAATAGATTTCTCATATTCTTTGAGAAATCAGTTTTGTTAAATGAGGTGTGTTATAAATTATATCAAAACTATGATAATATAGCTGCTGTGGCCTCCTTCCTCTGGAATATTCTCCCATCATAGGTGAGATCTGCCCCCACATTCCTGGCCTTCTGGAAGAATCTAAAAACTTTGCTCTGCTACTTGACCTCATTAGGGAAGACTGATGAGATAGAGAAGATTCTCACGCCCAGACTGGCCACCATCTTGGTTCTTAACTTTTAATATTTTTATTCTAATATTAATTGTTTTTGGCACTTTTAAACTTTTTATGATATTTTAAGCTGCCCAGAGGTACTGAATTAGTAAGTTGGGCAGCATAGAGATAAAATAGCTTTCTAGACTGAAAGTAATTCAATGAATTCCTTGCTGGTTCATAAATACTGTATTCCTTCTGATTTAATAGTACATTCTGTACTTCCTAAAAAATTGTTACTATGTTCTTTATTATTACATTTTTTTGATTGCAAGTTACTTATGGCCATTATTTTCAATTTTAAAGAAATTCTAATCTTATTTAACATATATATTTGCTATTATTCAGCGATTGTTTTAAAAAAAACAACTAGCCTACAAAACCAAATGAGAAATAGAAGTCAAGTTAACAGTGAATTATTATCGTGTTCTTGTAGACTAAAATTAACAGGTTCAGAATATTGTCATAATGCTGGTGTTACATATAATATCACTTTACTTTCACTCCAACATAAATCTCAAGTCCTATGTTGTTCAGAAAGCTGAAAATGATGTGGTAGAAACAGGCTTACGAATTTTGTTTAGGGGTCCTTTTTGTTTGATTTTTGTTGCATATTGTATCAGAATGGTTAATGAAGACTGGGAATAACTGAACTTCATAAGTAGTTGCTATGAAACTTTGATTTTAACGGGACTCATGGAAATAGCATGGAGTTTTGGAGTATTCATATTCATTCTGGAAATCCATTTGCTCAATTCCTTTAATTATGTATACATGTAGTCATTGACATACAGCAGTTTGCTTAGTGACCATTTGAAGTTACAATAGCACTGAAAAAAGTGACTTGACCATTTTTCACACTTACAATCATTGCAGCATTCGCATGGTCACAAGATCAAAAATCAACCTCTTGGCAACTGATTCATATTTATGACAGTTGCACTATCCTGGGATCATGTGATCCCCTTTTGCGACCTTCTGACAAGCAAAGTCAGTGGGGAAGCCAGATTCACTTAACAACTGTGTTACTAACTGAACAGCTGCAGCGATTCACTTAACAACTATGGCAAGAAGGGTAGCAAAACTCAATAAATGACATGATTAGCAACATAAATGTTGGATTCAATTGTGATTTTAAGTTGAGAATTACTTGAATTTGAAATATGTATAGGTATTTGTATTTTCAGGAGTTTGTAAGTGATTTTAGAAGGTTTTGATATTTTCTTTTTGGAAGGCTAGGATTGCAAATTTTCTTGGTTAGTCTGATATACTGTAGTTCTTTGCCAAATAAATAAGATGACTGTGAGAATTATTTTCTATTTTATTAGGTTGCTGAACCAGAGGAATGTCATACTGATAAACCAGACAAGAAGAATTCTTTGATTCCTTTAGAAAGGAATCTCTCTGATTTTGTACCACACAAAGTTTCAGTGCAATCCTTGGATGTAAATGAGAATTTCTCTAAGGGGAAAAGCAGTGCCTCAGAAAGTGATGAAGACGGTAAATAATGTTCCATACAGTACAAATTATAGCAACAAAAGAAAACATAAATCATCTTATCTTTGGAATCTACTGTTGCTTATCTTACTGCCAGTAAAACCGCTAGAAACCAGCAGACCTGGCTAATATGCTGAGTGTTATGGCTGCCTTAGGCAGTAGATTCTGAAGACCTTGGGTGATAGTGTGAGGTTCAAGGATACAGTACATGTAAACTCTTCATCCTGTTTCTCCTATAATAGTCTACTGTCAAGTGTGAAAGAAAAAGACAATAGGGTCAGTTTAGAGAGCTTCTGTACAAACAAGAATCTAGGAATAGTGTCTAAAGTGATGAAACATCATTATAAAGATTTATTTATATCCCGCTTTTAATATTTTCACAAATAGGAAGGTGTGTTGGATATGTTTGTCACCCTGAATTATTTGTAAAAATGAGAAAGGCGGGATATAACTAATCAAACAAATAGATAACTATATAACTAAAGGCAAACACACAGAGTACATCTTCCGCCTCTTATTTTTCCCACAACAACCCTGTGTGCTGAGTTTGCACTGAGAGAGGCCAAAATCACCCATCTGGCTTTCATACCTAAGGCAGGACTAGTACTCACAGTCTCCTAGTTTCTAGCCTGGTGCTTCGCCGCCCCGAAACTATGATCATACTCTGCTATTTTATCTTTTACACCAAAGTGATGTCATTACGTTCTCTGCACAATATATTAGAGGAAAAGCTCTTGCAGACATAGTGTCAATTGTCCCCCCAGAATCCCTGGCTAATCCTAGGCCAAGCACAATTATATTGTTGATGAAACCTTTGTCATAGCCATGAACAGAGGCATTGCTCAACATATGGTGATGGTGATACAGATAGGGATGATACTGCCATAAGCCCATTACAGACTGAAGTTTCAGTAACACCCCACAAAATGTTAAAAATTGAAATCTTCCCTAACTCTACAGTTTTCCATGATATAAGCTCTAGGTTGCAATGAACATAAGACTTTTCATGCTACAGCACTATTTGCTTCTTCCCCCCCTTGTAAATAATTCCAAAATGTTAGTAAATAATTCCCAAAAGAGATTGAATGACCCATTTATCTGATATAGGATAGGATACAGGGGGTTGTACTGGAAGACCTCCAAGGTCCCTTCCAACTCTGTTATTTCGTTATTCTGCTTGTCCATTTCTGCAAATACCAGTGGATGTATAATTTTTGTGAGATTCTTAAAGCAAGAAACATGTCATACTTAAAGAGGGAGAACACATGACTTGTGAATTATCTTCATTTGTATTAATCTTATGGCCAATGCTATTAATTATTCTACCAGCTATTTTTGCAATTATTTCCAGTACTTGTCTGTTGTTACTATAGCAAAATCTACCATCTCAATTTCTATATGTTATATTATTATTTTAGTAATCATTATCATACTGGCATTATACTCTGAATTCCATTGCTGTGGTACTGGGTTGTTGTCTTTTTAATGAAGAAGTACCATCATTCCATGAGAGCCAGAATTGTGCAGTGATTAAAAGCAGCACTGCAGGCTATTTCTGCTGACTGCCATCTGCCATTAGCCATCAAGTTCAGCAGTTTGATTCTCACTGGCTCAAGATTGACTCAGCCTTCTATCCTTCCGAGGTCGGTAAAATGAAGATTGTTGGAGGCAATATGCTGACTGTATAAACTGCTTAGCGAGTGCTGTAAAGTGCTATTAAGCAATATATAAGTCTAAATAATAAATAAGTATAGATTATTTATTGTATTAAGAGAAGGGGATCATTTACTAAAATGGTTTATACGTTTGATAATAATAATAATGATAATGATAATAATAATTTTATTTATACCTCGCCCTTGTCCCGAAGGACTCAGGGCGGCTTACAGGCACATAAAAACACAAACAACATGAGCCTTAAAATATAAATAAAAGTATTGAATAAAGCCTGATTTTAAAAAGGGAGCAATAAAACGATTTCCAATAAATAATTAAAATAATCTAATTTAAATGTAAATTTAGAATGAACAGGAACAGAATACAACAGAATAAAACTTTGGATGTACCCCATTAGCATACATTAAACTGAAATTATGTCGCATCCAGCTCTCCAGAGGCAACCCCGCCAATATACTCGACTTAAAACATGGCAAAAATTATATGGATATGGAATCCACACACAGGTATATGACGCAAAGAAACTTCCCCCTTAAGGAGAGCGGCTGCTCTGGTGTACATTTCAGATCAAGGAGGAAGTAAATAAGGGATGGTTCGTCCTCAACTTACGGCCGTCGGTTTAGCGACCGCCCAAAGTGACAAACGCAGCACTGAAAAAAGCAACGCATAGGATGTCTGCTCTGAAATGTATTCGTAAGCGCATTTAACTGTCTTTTTGTTATGCTCTGTTTTGTTCAGTCCAATTTAAACTGCATTTTCCCTGCAACCTCTGAGGGACAGGGAGAGAGGCAACCCTACGGGCCCGTGGCACCAACAAGCCAGCATTCTTGGCTTAGTCGAAAGGGACGCTTACCAGGTTCCGGAGCATCTGGCTGCAATGCTGGGAAATCGTTGTCAAAGACGAAGGTGTTCTCGTAGTCGGGGTTTACCTGCAGGAGAGAAACAGCGATCAAGCCGTGGATCCCATTACAAGCGGTCGGGTTCCAAGATTTTCTTTTTTCCTTCTTGTTGGAAGTGATCAAAATCTTACAGGCCGTCCTCGACTTACAACGGTTCGTTTAGTGACCGTTCAAAGTTACAACAGCACTGGGGGAAAAAAAGAACCGTTTTTCACACTTAATGACCGCGGCCGCATCCCCATGGATGCATGATCAAAATTCAGACGCCTGGCAGTTGACTTGTATTTATGGCGGTTGCACTGTCCCCGTGTGTGTGTGTGTCACGTGATCGCCCTTCTGCGAGATTCACTTAACGGCCGTGTTTTTAACGGAAGAGCTGCAGTCGCTCACTTAACGACCGAGGCAAGCGAGATCGCAAAATGGCAGCGGCCAAACTCGCTTTTAACAGCTGTCCCGCTTAGCGACTGAAATTTGGGACTCAAATGTAGTCCCTTAAGCCGAGGACTGGCTATATTTTTCTTCTGCTAAGATACCGTGTTTTCCCCAAAATAAGACTGGGTCTTATATTAATTTTTGCTCCAAAGGCCGCATTAAGGGCTGATTTTGGAGGCAATACGGTCCCCAATGCCTCCGTCTGGCTGACGGTCTGAAGTGGGGCTGATTTTGTGGGTGGGGCTTCTATGACGAGCACCCTGAAAAATCTCGCATTAGGGCTTATTTTCCGGTTAGGTCTCCTTCTCAGGGAAGCAGGGTACAAAGCAGGGGTGCCAGACACAATTTCACTGAGGGCCACCAGGGGGTTAGGGTTCTAGTTCTGCCCTGGGCACGAAATCCGGCTGGGCGACTTTGGGTCAATCACCAGGAGACGGTGAGTTCTAGTTCTGCCTTAGGCACGAAATCCGGCTGGGGGACTTGGGGTGACAGTCACTCTCTCCCAGATCGCCCATAAGGCCTCCGAGGTCCCTCCCAGCCTTTCCGTGCTTTCACTCAGTCTGTTCACCACCTTCAGTTATTTATTTATAAAATGATAAATGTGGGATAAAAAAATCTACCTAAGAAGTAAAATAACGACATAATTAAAGCACCAGCTCCGAAATCTTTTATTATACCCTCGAGGGGGGGGGGAGTCTCAGAAGGGGAAAGGGGCAAGCAAATGCCGGGCGTAAAGTTGAGGGTTGGGGTGGGGATTAGGGATCGGGACCCCTGCCCCGGCGCCGTCCCCCAGGTCGCCCACCTTGCCGTTGGCTCGCGTGGCCCCGGGACACAAGGGGTTGGCCGGGTCGTGGCGCGGGAGGTCCTCCTCGGGGGGCTTCTCCACCTGCCCCTGCCAGGGACGCCGCATGCGGTGGGCAGAGACCAGCACCCAGTCCTCCCGCAGCGGGTTGTAGCGCAGGTGCTGGTGCTCTGGGGAGAGAGGCGGGCGGTGAGGCGG
>JANHFO010001471.1:202088-212902 GCA_032468095.1 Pareas carinatus
GCTTGCAGGGCATGGCTTGCCCATGGCGTGAGCCAGAGATAAAAGGGGAAGCGGAAGGGCAGCCATCTCCCTCTCCCTCCCTCCCTTCCTAGATACTGTATTTCAACTTGGTATGAATGAATTTTACCTGCCTTGATTAAAATCTCCTTCCCTTCCCTTTCCTTCCTTCTTTTCCTATCAGATATTTCAGTCTTGTTATGAATGAATTTTGCCTGTCTTGATGAAAATCCCTCTTCCCTTCTCTTCCCTCCCTTCCATCTCTCTCTCCCTCCCTCCCTCCCTCCTTCCCTTCCTTCCTTTATTCCTTCTTACTGTATTTCAGCCTTGTTACGAATGAATCTTACCTGCCTTGTTGAAAATCCCTGCCATCATTTAAGTATGGAACCAATTCCATTTCTAGCCGTCTTATCACACATGCTGCTGCCAGAGCTTCTGTAGACCAATTATGCCTCCCCCATAACTACTTTGACTTTAATATTATAATACTAATTAAATGGTCTGAGCTGCAAAAAAGAGAGAGAGTGTACACTCTGAATAATTATCAATTCTGTAATTCAATGAGCTTCAATAATCCCTGATATTTTCATTCTCCAATAGAGAAGGACGTTTTTCAGCACAAAGACTTCATGTCACCCTTGGATTAATTTTAAAAGTCCTCCCTGAGCAAACTACACACAAACTATGACAAGAACAATCTGTTTCACCTGTTGCAACCTGCTGGGTGCATATGGAGAGAAGTAAGTATCACATATAGACATGTGGGTGAGGATGGACCAGAAACAGCAAAAGGAGAAGTCTATATTATGTCGACTGCAATCTACAGCATTGGAACTCAAGAAATATCAGCCTGAAGATAATGCTGTGGACTTCCACAGAAATGTTTCTTTATCCTTGCTTGCTATACAAGATAAATATTACTCTCACTATATTATCCTTTTTGTTAGCAAGTGAAAAAACATATTCCACTTAGAGACATCCGTCACTGTACACATGCAGTGACAGTTCCTTACATATCTGGAAGGGCTCTAAATAAATGATTTCTGCAAGAGATCTTAAATTTTTCAGGTCTAAAGTCTCCACAATTCCTATAATATAAATGATTTCTCAGCTCTAATGTAAGTTCTCCGTTCCTCAGAGTATATTTGATATCTCTCGAAACAGTCCCTATTATAACATTCATAGGGATATAAATAAGATTTACAGATATCCCTCAAATTCACCTGGACTCTATATGTACAATAAATCAGGGTTCAAAAGATATTTTGATTTAAGATATTAAACAAAGTTGCAGAGGTAAAGAAGGCATAGGTTGGTTAAATGTTTTTAAACTTCAGTGAACTTGATAATTATTAAATTTCTATACTGCCATAGTCATTAAATGACTGACAGTGCACAAAAAACCAATATTAAATATGCACTGTACAAAACAATAAAGTGTCTATGGTGTAATAAGATAGTCATCAAAAATGACAAGATTCACTCTAAACCAGAAGTATCTCACTAAAATTCACATGAAGACTTCTCGGTTATTAAGCTAAAAGAACCCTCCAGAAGAGCTTCCTCTTAACCAACTATGAGTGCAGTCAATGTTGAGTTTAACTTAGGAAAAGGAAGTTCAGTGATGTAGGAGGTTCAGGAGAAACATCTCTTCCTCCCCTTCCCCCTTTTCCTCAATTTCCTAGAAGTGACGAATCACTGACATTTTTTTCCTGAAAGATAGGTGGTGATGACCACTTGATTCTGGATGGAAAAAGAAGTGATGAAGATACTCTGGCACCTTAGAACTCAAGACTTACATATCTTTGATCTTTGATCTTTTAGCAGTGTTTTCCCCAGTTTAAAATTGCAATGAATAAATAGATAAGGACACATTTAAGCCAATTATTTTAATATATTACCTTAAAAAAAAATCAGGTGGCACAGTGGTTAGATTATGGTATTGTAGGCTAACTTTGCCCAAAACCAGGAATTTAATCCTGACTGGCTCAAGGTTGACTCAGCCTTTCATCCTTCCAAGGATGAAATGAGGATCCAGATTGAGGACAATATGCTGACATTATAAATTGCTCAGAGAGGTGCTGTAAAGCACTATGGAACGGTATATAAGTGCTATTGCTATTGCTAATTATTCAGAAGGGTTTAATCGCAAGGCCCATTTTTTCTCAAAAAAGAATTCCTTTTTTTTTGTTTTACAGTCCTGCTTGCATTAATCTATATTCTGACTTGGAATGGATTGTTCCTATTCTCCTGCCAAAGTGTCAATTTTCAAATCCAATATATTGACTACCGTACATTTTAAACATCCCTGCCTTGCTTACTGTGAATGTTTGCAAAAGCCCATAAGAGCTCCTGTCCACAACCATCATCTCTGTTTTTGGGACACCTATATTTTATGGGGAAATCCTATGAATTCAGTGGTAAATCCTGCTCAACTTGGTCAGATTTGCTTATTGCTGCAGAACAATAAACCTTGACCGGAATTCGATAGGTTTTCCCTTTGAAATAAATTCCACTGGGTATCTTTCTACGTATTCCTTCCCACTTACACAGGTAAAAGTGGATGTAATTGTAGCCTTAGGTCAGGGTGCTTTCCGGTCAAAGATCAAGTGTGCATAGTCCCTGTATACAAAAAGGAGGTGTGAGTCCTTCCTTGTCTTTTTAAGACACGCAGAATAACTTCCAGGTTAACAATGCCCCACTACGTTGTTGATGTGCTGGATTACAGCACCTGTCATTTGTGGCCAATCTTATCTGACAATGTGTGGCAAAGAGAAAGGTTTCATCAATGTGTAATATGACCGATGGGGGGAGAAGAGAATTAGAGAAAGTGATCCACAGCAAAAGAATCAGAGTAGAACAGAGACGGAAGTAGGCAGGTCAGGAATGTCCCCCTTGACCTCTGAATGTTGTGCAGGGAGCCAGTCTCCAAAATCTGAGAGAGAAACAGGATAAACCAGTGAATGCAGCCAGGGAGAAAAATATAATAATTCCTATATTTAAGTATAATTAACATAAAGTTAATCCAGTACAATAGAGCTGTCATTATTGCTCTTCATGTGTTCAATCACCTCCCCTTTTGTTACCTTTAAAATTACAACACAATAGCAACTCAGTCTATAATTCTTTATTTTTTGGTCGTTCAGCAAAGGAAAAATTTTTCATGAAAAGAAGTAGTAGCAAAGGTAATTGCAGCTAAACATGTTTAGTAGGATAGATGTCATCAGTAGGATGGATGTGGGAATATTATGTTGCGTTTGGGGTTTTAATTCTGTAAATTTCTAACACCTCCAGAAGCACTAAAAACCAGATTAAAATTTGTAATTCTCTCTCTCTCTCTCTCTCTCTCTCTCTCTCTCTCTCTCTCTCTCTCTCTCCCCTCAGAAAGATGGAAGGAAGAAATGATCACTTTAGTTATGAGGCTAAACATTTATTTTGATACAATAGATCTGACTTCCAAACAAATGTGCAAAGGATGCATTCTGTGTGTTTATGTACATATATGCACTTGTCCATGTAGATGCGGATATGTAACATGAGGAATTGTGAGAGAATTGCATTTTAGTCTGGTACAACCTGTAGTACATTCTCAAGTTTTGAAGGAGTCAGGTTTCTTTTACTGAATTACATACCTCAAGGAAACCTAGCTAATATATAACACTTAAACCAATTGACATGACTTCCCATCACGAATTCATGTCCCATTCCTTTCAATAGGTTTTAAGAATGAGTAGCCAAGTCTAGATCATGGCAGTAGGCTATATACAAGAAAACATAAGCATTTTATTCTTCTGTCTCTCTCTGGCATAAAAACAAATATGATATAGGAAGTCCCTCCACATGGTACACACAAAACATCAAGATGATGAAACCATCAATTTTTAGATCTTCACTATCTTAAAACATGGACTATAATTTGGAAATAGGTAATCAACTCTTCCAACTTACTAAGGCTTTGACTTGGTCTGTATGTACATTTCTATAACAGCTCCAGTAGAATGAAATTCCACAGAGTGTTAAAGGTACACAACTTTATTACGGAGCATGAAGGCAAGAGTCTAAACTATTACCTTTTCTATATTTCTTCTTTCAGACCCGCGTCTCTGAAATGAATGCCTGTTTCATCTGTCCTCCATCTAGTATCTTCAAGATTTTTGCAGAGAGTTCAGCTACAACTTTCACCTATAACCTAGAGAGGATTGCCATTGGAATTCTGAGAACCGCATTTACACCATTAAATGGCACTTGATTATACAAGGCGACCTCATTCTCAAGTCAATTGGAAGTGTACCATGATCATTTTGGAGGCTATTTCCCAGGAATCTTCTCATATATAGTAAAAGAGTATCAGTAATCTAGGAACTAGATCTCCCGGTTTGGGCTAATTTTGCTCCTTTTAGATACAATACAAAGACCTTTATCATGGCTTCAAAATCTAAGGAACTGGTTTGGACTAAACTCAGTAGTACTTTTCCGTCAGGCTGTCAATAAAGAGAGGATCGGCAACATGATCGCCAACGTCCGATGACAGATATGACAACAAGAAGAAAGACCTTTAAATTCCTAGTTAGAAAATAAACCTGAATAAATATTGGATAAAATATATAATTAAACTCATGTAAACTCCATTTAATCGGGTTAATCATAACCTTGACAGAGCATTAGTTGCTGGACAGATGGTTCAGTTCTCCATTTTTTTACATCCTTCTCCAAATAGTTCTCCATATTGCCCAGTAGTGTGGGTGCTAATTGTGGTCTCATTGTTGCATAAATTTGTAACACGGAATCGAGTTCCAAAGAATCAAAATGAACAAAATACACAATTACTAGCGATCCAAGCAAAATTTTAGATAAATAAAACATTTTACATGGTGCTGAATGGGAATGCAGTTTCTGTGTCCATTCTGGAAGCTACTGTGGACATTTCTGTCAATATAACAACTTCAACACATCCTACGGATCCACATGGATTTTTACATCTGTTCATTAAAAGTGAACCTGACCTTGCCTTTTGTAAGCAATGGAATGTAAACTAAATCAAAGAGATGAGAGAGGCAACATACGTTCTACATTAATTTCCCTCAAACGGGCACACTCCATATATCCATACACACCACCAGTTGGCTATGCTAACTAGGAATTATAGGAATGTGGTAGGTTCCAATCTGGAGAAGATTTGCAGTCCATGTGTTGCAATATTATTGATGACTAAACTGAAAGTTTTCTGTAACACAACTAGAAACCTCCACAATGTATGGGAAATTCCTTGAAGAACACAAGAAATTGCTTTTGTTGGCAGTTATGAATGGCAAAACTGTTGTACAAGCATGAAATCTCTCATGTATATAAAAGGAGAACAGGCGATAGACTATCTATACCGAATCTCTAGATAAAACTTCTTTGTGTGGTTTGTTAATTTAGCTGCTTTTATGCATATTGAAATTTGGTTATTAAAACCTGACTTAGAGCACAGAGATATTAAAAAGTAATGGGAGAAAATCAAAAAGCACACATGGCATTGTGACTATTTCACTTTTTATTTTTATGTTAATTTCTGTCTAGCCTCTCAATTATGCCAATTTATGTAAAATTGTTATGCTTGTTTCTTCTGTTGAATATCTTAATTTATTTCAAAGAAATATAAGGAAGATCCAATGAGCAGAGAATGTTTACTCCTTTTGTAAGCATATTATCTTCATGAAATTTGCTCTGAAAAGTACCATGAAAGAGGTTTTAGGAAATAACTTTCATGGATATCTGCCTATAATAATGAAGTGTAATAAGTCAGAGAAAATGTGTAGTAAAGTAACATAAAAGCAAGAATTAAGTGAGATTTAGATACTATTTCTAATAGTGATGACCTCAAGGACTGGATTCAATGCTTTGTTCTATTTAGAAGTGTGTCATCAAAATTAAGGGGTCTACTGGAAAAATGGCTAACTGTGGCTGAAATCTCAAATATTTATGATCAGAACGTAGGTTGGTCCTCAAATAAAGGAATACACACCCAATAAACATGAAATAAAAGCTATTCTTATCAGCAAAGAATTTTGAAAACTGGAAAAAAATTGGCTGTGGCAGGCTGAATCTGTTATGAGTATTACATAGAATCAAATGGCATGTTTTCCTTTATATTTAGGCACAATGGCCATGTCAGTAATGCATACATTTCAGATGAAAAGGATAATCTACTTAGCCAGTAGAGGCTTGTTTATTCCGGGAATAATTTTGCACTTCTCAGGTTTAAAGCGACTGTTTTCCTTAGTTTTTAGTTTTGCTTGCCTCCAACCACCTCCTTTTATTTGTGTGAATCTGATTGTTCCTATCTTCACATATGTGATTAAACACACAGGTGTACATTACTATAAACCTACCATAAAGTAAACTCTGTAAAGTGGGATCTGTAAAGGAGGTAGTCTATATGAATGGAATTAGTATTATCACTTCACATTTAAAAATAAATAAAAAGGCTCTGCTTTTTATATATTGATTCAAAACATGGATTAGGTCCAAATTCTTGGATTAGAATGGTACCACAATCTTAGCCTTAGTTTCTTGCAGGTAAATTCCATTAATACTAGAGAGAATTAGAGTGGATTAAGGTATGCAGTTTGAGTAGCAAACAGGATATTGTTCTTTTTCCAAAGAAAAGCATGATAACGTATTTCCTTCTGCCATATATTGAATGGGCAAAAATTATGTTCATTTAGAGTATTTTTTAGCAGTTGATGGATAGAAACTTGTTTCTATATTAAACTGGAACACTATCTCCATATGTAGCAATGTTTTCCCTTATTTCATGTCTTCAAGTCAGTTTATTTTTTATTCCTGGAATGGGTTTGTCATTGCCTCTCTCTAGGGCTGAGAGAAAGTGACCAGCCCAAGGTCACTCAGCTGACTTTGTGCCTAAGGCAGGACTAGAACTCACAGGCTCCCGGATTATGGCCTGGTGCCTTAGCCACTACGTCAAACAAGCTCTCTTAACAATGCACAAAAAGAAAAACATACTGGCATGACCAATCAAAATTAGGACGTTATTGCTACATGCTTTTAGGGTTGGGATGGTAACTCCAATGACTTCCAACTAAAGTGCAGAGATTTCAGGAAATAACATTGAGGACCAGGCTATTAAAGAACAATATTTTAATATGTTTGTGTTTTAACAGAAATCTGGACCTTGCACTTTTAAGCATTTACTGCAGGTGAAAATAAGATGATATCTCTTTCTAGTCAAATCAGCCTGACCTATTTATGCAGTTTTCTTGCTTTTTTAATTTTACTTTCCAGTCTTGGCTAACAACGACATCTACAAAATATGGTTTAAAAAATCAAGATAGTGCTAAGGTCAATGCCATCAAAGCAGGGTCTGGTTTTTGTATGCAAGCTGTATGCATGAAAACCAGATTCTACCATACTATTGTGGCTGTCGTTTTAATTTTTTGGACCATATTATTTGAACATCCTTGTAAAAGGCCGCAGCACTGGATTATCCTGGTGTTTCAAGTACCAATTAGGTCCAAAGGTGCTTATCTTTCTGAGATCACTCAAGATTGGTAACCCTATGTTAATTCCACTGCAGCATAACGACAAGCAAATGTTTCAGTTATTTTCCATATTTCGTATTATTAACACTAGAAGCATGAAATCCAGA
Source organism: Pareas carinatus (assembly GCA_032468095.1). Classification (NCBI taxonomy): domain Eukaryota; kingdom Metazoa; phylum Chordata; class Lepidosauria; order Squamata; family Pareidae; genus Pareas; species Pareas carinatus. The sequence goes on from JANHFO010001471.1 coordinate 209,737, forward strand.
AGCCTAAAAGTATGGATTAGGGAGATCTCTGATTTTAAAATCTCAATGGTGTTTTTTTTTTTAACCAATTGAATTCCACTGTAGTTTTGTAATAGGGAATCATACATTTTGGTTGCCATGCACTCATATATTTTTATCTACATTTCTAAAAAAAAAGGAAAGTCACTGACTTGCAAATCCTGCTCTAAGCAGCAGCACAGAGAACTATTAAATAAGTGATGAATGGCTAAACCGTTGCCTGTTGTGTTTGGATATCTTAACACAGCTTTTTGGATTCTTTACTTCAGGCCATTCATCTCAAAGTTGGTTCCAGCAGCCAGCAGCATCCACGCAGATGGATTGGCTTGTTTGGGTTTGATCAATTTGATCCTGACCTTCATACAAAAGAGCCTGCCTTTAATAGCCAGAAGTCTTCATTTGGGCTTGGACACTACAGAATGTTTTTCTCTAGCTTTTGTTATGATGTGTCTGGTGTTTAGGAGAGATTGATGACTCTAGGGACAAAACCTATTACAGTTATCCACAGGCTACAGAGACCAATGCTGTGTTAAAAATAAAAATATCCCTGGCTTCTCCTGCCAATGTCCACTTCTCCTGACCTAAGAGGAGCCTTCTGGGTAGTCTTTATTATTGTCCCTTAAGGGCACAGCTAATAGGCCTTATGCTGTGACAGGTACCATAGATGCAAACGGGATAGAGAGGTCTCTGTCCTCTGATAGTTGGAGCATGGGGTCTCAGGCACCAGCAGGCACCCATTAGCTATAGATACTGGTAATGCACATTTGTGGTGAGACTGTCAGCGTGATGTGCTTTAATAAAAAGCTCTTGTTAAATGATGCTCAAGATCTTATAGCGAAAGGCCTCATGGAGATGAGATATTCTGGTGAAATAGCTATGCTACTATAAAGGAAAGACAGGTTAATGAGGAATTGGGAAGGTTATAAATATTTGTTAGGTTTATTTCCTGCAAGATGCTTCATATTATCCCCATGAACAATACTTTTGCCTGCAGAGTTGGGCTGAGAGAGAGAAGGTTTAATGACATCTAATGGTAAATTTGAACCCATATCTTCTTCCCCCCCCACATCTAACACTTGCATTCACCAGCTCTATAAAAGCAAATGTGCATAATTCGTGACTACAAGTACACTTCTGGATTTTTCCATGCGCGGTGAGAATAGACACTTTCAGAAGTTATACAGTATTTTCATGGGACTATTACAAGAAGTTGCTGCTTAGGGAGCCCTTAGTAATAGCTATCTTCAAATACCTGAAAGAACGATGTGTACAAAGTGGGGCAGAATTATTCAGAGTTGTTCCAGAACTCAGAGAAGAAAACCTGAAAAAAGCCTTCAGATGGTACAAACTGTTCAACAATGGAGAAGATTGTCTCAGTAGGTGATGGACCTACTGGAAGTCAGATGCCATCTGATAAGGGCATTGTAGTAGTGGGTTCCTGTACTGGCCATAAGGTTGGGATTGTTGATATCCATAGTCTCTCCCAACTCATGTATTCTACAATTCTATGAAATGACTGCATTGGTGGTACCTCAACCATTCAGTTAAGATCATATTTCAAAAAGATTGTATTGCACCATGCAGATATAAAGTACTTGTTTTCATTTGTCCTTACTCCTCCGTGTACTGAAGGAAATTATCTTATCTTTCCCCTTTCAGGAAAAAAAACATACTAAATTTCAAAGTCTGGAACAAGTCAATGGGATCCATTCATGCATTAGCTCAAAAGATAATTAAAATTATGATCTGAAAATAATTTAGTAAATTTCAGTAATTTTCATGTGTCTACTGCAAAATAAGTTCCATGTATTGTTTAGAGATATTAAACTTTTACTCTAGGGAATTGGATGACTGAGTTTTAATACTGTTCCTATATAGTCTTATCAGACTATATTTGAGCAATTTTACTTTTGCTCTGTCAGTCCACCAGGAGAATTTTTCTTATGAAAGACTGATGAGGAAGTTCAAATATAAATAGGACACAAATGTGTTCAGGATTGCATTGCTTTACATATCATGGGAAAAAAATAACCTAGAAAATATGTTAAATTGGATACCCTATGATTCTTTCTATTTATAGCCTTTTCTAAAAAGAAAACTATTCACTTCCAGTCTATTTCTGCCTGTTAAGCTTCCTTTAACATTGCCCAAAGCAACTGGAAACACTTTCCTTCCTTTTCCTTAAGATTCTCCTAGCCACCCACCATCGCCACCTTCATCTGCTGTGAGCAAAGGGAAGGGAGGGAAAGGCAGGCTTGCCTTTGGGGAAGCCTGGGGGATACTTCCAGACAAAACTGCTATCCATTAACATCCAATTATCACTTGGTTCAAGCCATTAATTATAAATCAGCCTCCTAATTGGGATAATTAGCTCTCTGCTGTTTAATGTAGTGTGGCTGATGCGTTTGGAGTGAAAGTGATCAGTCCATTTGTTTAGTTTTCAGAAAACAATATCAAACTCATATGCTTTAATTTCAGACTTATTTCACACACACACATCCTGCTGCCGGCATTTGTTCTGGAGCCAAGCTGTTGATGGACATATGTCAGTTCTGCTGAGAAGAAATAAAAAGCTATCCCATGAGAACTCTCTCTCCCCTGGCTCAAAATCGAGGTATTCCCATCACTGGATTCCTAAAATTCTCCGTATTTCTTTTTTCGTGATCTGGTGGCTTTGGTTTCATTTATTCTTCACTTGGATCTTACTGACTGCTTTCCTCCCCCTTCCCCCTACTCCTCCTTTCCTTTCAGTTGTTGGTTCTTCTTCACTTTCTCCCTTTCTAACTCCTTAAGTCGCCTGTTCTGGCAGTAGAGAGCCTGCCCATCCGCCAGTCTCTTCCGGACGATTGGGCGGGTGTGGGGCTGCAGAAATATTCTGAGAAAGTCCATAATTTGCGTTGCTTGGCCAGCAGAGACACTGGCATAATTCACTCTTCCTTCTACTCTTCGTTGCACCTTGGACACTATTGCGCCTGACAGCCAAACACCCTTTGAGTAAAGATGCCCTTCTTGGCGCAATCCGCGCGCTCTGTGCTCTGCCCCTGATAACCTGGCGACCGTTTTCACGAGATTGTCTGGCTGAAAGGGAAAGGAATAGGATCCGCCGAGGAATTCCTCGACGAACCGATCCGTCGGGGCGCGAGAGCTC
>JANHFO010001472.1:127752-151368 GCA_032468095.1 Pareas carinatus
AGGTGGGAGAGGGTGGGATTTGGGGGGGAAAGGGGGGAAAAGGAGAGCTCTGATATTATTAGTAGTATGTGTTTTTTTATATATTTCCTCCCTTGTATTTTATGTTATGTTGTGTATGTTGAATAAAACTGTTTAAATAAAAAAAAAAATACTACTATGTTTTTACCTTTCATGTTCACTTGTAACATCTTTGGTTTAATTTCTATGCAGATTTAGATTCTTCTCCCTCCTGACACTTGTTGCATAGCTTTCTTGAAAAACATGTACTTTGGAAACTGGATCTTATATACACAAAGGGTTTTATAAATGTCTTTGGTTTAGACGAAATCTTTGAATTCACAGCGGAGTTATCCACTACCAGAAAGATCCCAATTGCTCTATCACTTGCTGAATCCTAGGCTCTTTGCTCTTGGCCTTTGAGTCTCTCCTTGCCTAGTATAAAGATGATTTCTTGAGACTTCAGGAGCATTTTCATTTTGAATTATGAGTCAAAGAATTCCCATCATTCCAGCTTCTCCACAGGCTGAAACTTTCTTTGACCGATGTCTGAAAGCTTTTTGCTCCCCTCCGCTAATCTTTAGTTAGTTGATCAGGAGCCTTAACCTTTGCTTTATGGAACTTCTTCCATATCATACTTAATTCTGTTGGGATGTTTGAAGCAATCTCCTCTGTGAGAACATTTATAAGGATGGGAATCTAGCCTGACCAAGGTTTAGTCAGGTACATTTTATAATGGAAACAGGAAGATATTTATTTATTTATTTATTTACAGGGCATTTTAGGGAAAAGGTAAACCTAGTGCCTAGTTAATTACATCCTAGCAGATGAGAGGCAAAAAGGGAAGTGTTCTTGGAAGAAAGGCAGAAGAAAATATCCTTAGATGAATGATCTCTAAATGAATATAGGGAGAATAATAGGCAAGGTATATATATTCTTAATACCTTCATCATACTGTCATTAGAGCAGTAAGTCATGAAGTACTGAAGAGTGAATGCAATTGAATTTAGACCTCCAAAATTTCAGGTCACCTGTCATTTTGAAATTGCAGTCTTGATGACTTAACAATTCTGCTTCTGCCATTGTGGGCCATTTATTAACTGCAATAATACCATTAGCTGCCTATTTTCTAAGATTACTTGCCACCATTCATATTATCTAATGATTCTCTAATCTAGAATTATTACCTAGATTTGTAATAGCGAATCATACATAGTAAATGTGAAATTGCAATTACTGAGTCAAGACAGTAGAAAAATTTAGGAAAACAAGTATCGAAAATAAGTACTTCCTTCATAACTTGCTTTAAAAGAGATTATAAGTAGTCCTTGGTTGGGGACTGCCTCTTTTAGTGACCATCCAACATTATGATAGTGATGAAAAGGCAACTTTGTGATTAATTCCTGAATTTATGACAGGAAAACTGAAGTGAGATTGTAATCACAGTGAAAGCTTCACTTAGCAATTGCTTCTCTTTAAAGCCAAATTGCTGGTCCAAATTATAGTCAGGAAAATGAGGAATACTTACACTAGATCGTGATGATGCTTCTGAAGTTTCTTACATAGTGTAACTTTCTAATTAATTATTCCATTTGTTTTTTATTCAATAGCATAATTGTTACAGCATTGTGATGGCATATCAAGCTTGGTAAATCATTGAAGAAACCACTCTCTGTGGCCATTTCCCATCAGAAGCTCTTTCTGCTGAATAGCATATTGAAGACTGAATAGCATATTGAATAGATAGTGAACTAAAATACCAAAATATGTTTTAGAAAAAATTTATTCTTTCAGACTTTTACTATATGTAGTAAAACATTGAATCAGTATCCCAGTCGAAGTATTAAGACTAAATACAATTTCAAATGAGAAAAATAACTTTCATATTACTTAAATGTTAATCCTCAAACAAATGGTATAGCTAAGAATATGATACAGAGCAGTGGGTGGGGGAACACTGAGTTGGAATTATTTTTGTTTTAAAGGATCTGAATTCCTGTTGATGAGTTTGAGTCAATATAAAATAGAAAGACAGCTGCATTGGGCCCCCAAAATGGTTCAAAGCAGTTGTTTCAAGTGTACATTGATGCTCTTAAAATAATGTTGCATTGTTCTGTCCTTAAATTATAAAATTTTATTTTAATAACTATTTTACAACTGGGAGACTATTTGGTCTAAGTTGATTTAAAGTAAATTTAGTTTGAGTGTATTGGACTTCAAAAAGCTGACTTCAGTAAGTTCAGAGGGAAGACATTTTTAAAAAAAATACTAAATATATATTTGTTTATAATTCCAATATAGGAAAAAATCATGGAAAAATATGGCTAGTTTGATGTTCTAACAAGAAAAGAGAATATAGCAAGAGGGCCAGAATGCTAAGAAAGCTATATGCAGGCAGCACAGAATAAAGACCATCGATGTTCAAAATAAGCTGAGGTTAGTGAAAGATGCTAAAAATAAACACTTTTAAAATCAAAGAAAATAAAATATATAACATGGTTAGCAGCTGCAGATAGTAAAAATTTGATTTGTCAAGAGTAGGTCTTTGCCAAACTAAACCTATTTTTAAAATTTAGTCAAATATTTGATAAGGCATCCAATGGTATTCTAATTAACAAGTTAAATGTGGATTGAATTCGTGGTAATTGAATAGACATCTAGCTTGAAAATAGTACTTAAAATGTGCTTGTTAATATTTTCACATTAAGCTGCTGTGAAATACTGAGAGCCACAAGTTCCTACCTGGATCCTGTACTCCCTAGAATTGTTTTATTAATAACTTGAATGGAGAGGTGGAAAAAAATAAATTTGCAGATGACACACAATTTGTACACCTAAAAGAATATAAATGAGATTCGGAGCAATTTTATAAGGTAAATACAATTGAAAACTATGAAATTTAAAAGATCAGTGCAAAGTTCTGTTAGGAAATTACACACACAAAAAGGTCCATTTCTGCTGAGGAATACTTAGCAATAAATGTGAAAATAAACTTGGTTGATTGGAAATGAATATGTATCAATAGCATCACATGGCTGTAAATGACACAAAATAATTTTAGGCTGTATCAACATAATAGTTTCCAAACCACAGGAAGTAAATATTTCTCTTCATTTTGTTTTGATCAGACTCTAGTTTAAGTACTGTGTCTAATTCTTACCCCCGCATTTGAAGAATTCAGAGAAACTGGAATCGGTTCATGGAAAAGGTGATAGGGGACTATAATGTGAATCTCTTGAAGAGAAATTGAAGGCTATGGACATGTTTACTTTGAGAACTGAAGATGGGGAACATGATAGCTGAAACAATTCACACAAGAAAAATATCATTTTTTTTTACAGTGCCGAACACAAAATAATGCATTTCATTTAAAAGAAACATACCAGTTCAGTGTTAGAAAACAGAAAAATCCTAACAATAAGAACATTTTGATAGTAGAATCAGATACCAGAATTTGTGAACTTCCCTTCATTTGGTACATTCAGGTGGAAACAGCATAATTATTTGTCAAGGATGCTTTGATTCAGATGAAAAGCAGAGTGTTTTCTGTGTGTTACAGTATCTAAAATGAGCTGAGAAGAATACGACATTGGCTGACAAAATAGCAGTGGTCTAAATTAGAACTCTATAATGATCAACAGTGTTGGGGATAAAACCTTTTTCAAGAATTAAGTTGAGTTCGTTGTCCTGTGTCTAGAAAAAACTTTAGAGTACAAACTTGTAATATGTTCTTCCTAATGACACAATAAAAAAAAAACTTTTTAAGGTGAATTTTATATTTGAAGATGGGTGTCCAGAAAATATATATATATATTCAAATTGATAAAAAGGTTGGGTATAGGATATTGATAATGTTTTTGTATTAATAATATGTAGCTATGATTACAGACTGAAGGCTTCTGGAACACACCAGTATTACTATACCACTTTTCTTCTCCTTTCTTTCCTTTTTTCCCTATTACATTTATCCAAAAAGAATTTGACTATGTATTTAAGATGATCTGTATCCAGAAAAAAGCAGCATCAGTAGACAGAAAAAAGAATGTGTCTTCCTCTTTTATCTAATTCATGATAAATGAAGGTCAGCTGAGGTGGGCTGGAATTTAACTGAGGGGGGGCGGGGGAGAGAAAGAATCAAAGCCAGCCTCATAGCTGACAAAACATCTCAAAACACCCCTTTGATAAACAGGATTGGGCTGGGCTGGGCAAATAAATAAAAGCTGAATACAGACCCAGAACCATGGTGTGCCAAAAAGACTGTTTCTCTTTGTTGTTCTTGGCTTTTAATTTTTTTAAAAATATGAAGTCTCACACTACCTAGGAGTTCTTTGCAAAGGGGCTGCTTTTGGCTGCTGCTTCTCCTCCTCCTCCTCCTGGAACACGAAGACCTGCCCCACCCCACTCAGGAACTTTTGACAAAGGAGCATTTTGGCACTGGGTCTACTTTTTTTTCAGTGAAAAGAACAGTCCCAACCAGACCAGGCACACCTCATGTCAGTAAATAAAGGACAGCAGTGGCAGTGAAGCACAGGGTGACAAGGGACCAAAAGGGCATAAATGGAGAGGAAATAGGCAGAGAATGCAATTGAGGTGCCTCTGTCATCATAAATATGAATGGGCTGCCAAATGCCTGAATTTTGATTCCATGACCATAGACATGCTACGGTGGCTGCAACTTCAGGCATGTAAATCTCTTCAATACTGACATAACGTTGAACAGCTGCTATCTATCATGATGAACCACACCTGCATAGCCTTTCCCTAATAACTCTACTTTTCACTTCCTCTACCTGAATTCAGGTATATCAGGTTATAGCTATGCCCCAAAGTGAAAGGGTTTCATTCAGGCATGTTACAGCATGTTATTGAAAACAAAAATGTCCTCCTTTATTTGGATGGAACACAATTTCCCCCACCCACCCTTTTTTTCTTAGACTAGGTTATATTAGTCAAGTGGTTTTGGAACATATGATTCTATAAATAAATTCTGTTCTGTTCTGTTCTATATTATAACCTAAGACCAGAGTAATCAAGAAAAGAATTTTTCTTTTAAAAGCAACAATGAAAATAGCTTAACTGCAACAAGCTACAGGATGTTGGTGTATGCATTCTAAAGATTTCACTCAGTAATCTGAACATCTGAGCATATAAAAATGGAGAATTAGACCAGATTAAAAATTTGTCTATAATCTGGCAAGCATTACCTAGATACAGTAAATGGCCATCATGCAACGAATAACATTCCTTGCCAAATTTACCTTACTTGTTCCAGTTCTTACAGGACTTTTCATGTTTGAACCTGAAATTTGCCTTGCCTCCTGAAGGCTTTAACCAAGAATGACCAAGAACAAAACATCCTCCTAACTTTCTTTTTCCACTATCCTTCTGCTTGCTGCCCATTGCAGAAACAGAGAGTATGTATCCTTAAGATACCTCAGCTAGCTAGCACGTCTGAATTCCATTAATCTATTACATATCCTTGCTGCTTTGTTATTATTGGAGGGAGAGTATAAAACAGCATATAAGAATAATGATTTTCTGTTTTGATTCTAATATTTCATTTTTTGTAGTATAGTATTGACACGTCAGTGCATAGTGGCAGGTATATTAAAATCCTAGATTTTGAAGTTATTTTCTGTAAAGCACTTTCATATTTCCAAAAAGAGGGCTTCAGTTTTGCTTTGGTTTCTCCTTGACTGAAAGCAAAAACTTTGCAGAACAGTGCCTCCATAGGTGTAATCTTTTTATACTCCGTGTTCATTCCTATTTAACTGGCCAGGAAAAGCACATGAGCATATTTTCTACAATTCATTCAAATCCCTTTATAAGACGTGGTTACAAGAAGTATCTATATTGTTGTGAGAATAAAAAAGATGACCTTGATGGAAATATCCACGAACTGTTATCTAGACCATGGACCAGAACCGACCTGCATCTTGTTGAGAATCAGTCCATGCAAGCAGTGGGTGAGCTTGCAAAGCTTCATTTGTGCATATGTGCAGGATCAGGTTGTGTGCACAAAAACATTCCCCTTGACACTGCCTGCAGCTGCTGCTGCTGCTAAGCCATGAAGGCAGAAAGACAAGGTGTTGATCTAGACAAAATAGGTTGGAATCATTTTTTTAAAAAAAATCCAGAGCAATGGGATAACATTTGGAAGTAGATCAGGCAGATGTCTCCCTAACTCTACTTATACTGGCCTATAAAAAGCAGGAGGAGGTACTGCACAATCAGATTTGTAAGATGTTAATATTATAGCCAATATCAATAAAGGTAGTTTTAGCCTTTCTATGGAATTGATTTCTTGTCTGGTTTAAATAGTGTTGTGGACAATTGTCTTTTTGGCAATGAACAGACCTCTTTCAATGCATGTATAGTATTTCTGCTCTCCTTATATGTTGTACTGTGAATATACTAGAAACCACAAAGAGAATTGTGTATGGTTTGCTTTGGACTAATATATAAAGTGGTCATTTAGAATGTAACAGTCATCAACAGTCTGAGCAACCTGCCCAATTTCAGAAATTGCACTGCAGAATTGCAGAAATATAAATCCAGGGGGGGGGATTTTTTTTGGAGATTCTTCCCGCCCCTTGCAGCTCCCATTCAACCTTAGAGTAATGTGGTCCATCTTGAAATTCTTCCTTAATCAGCCTATTCTTCCATTCTACATTTGGTCTCAATTTGTTTCTGAGCTGTGACTTCCATCAAATATGGGGTCTCCAAGTGACAAAAAATAGCTAATTTATGGGAATTACATAAACCCACATTATGATCTGAATTGCCATCACAAAATTAATCAAGACTGAAATAGACCTTGTACAGTGGTAACCACAGTACTCATAGTTAATTGATTCTGGGAGACATGAAAAGTACCCAAAATGATGAGTGCCAAACAAATTGATCCCATAAGGAATAATGTAGTGATTCACAAAGCAGCCAACACAGACAAATTTTAGCGTGTGTGTTGAGTACCGCACAAATGATGAGTACTAGGACAAAATTCTCACGTCAAAATGTTTACAAAATTCAATCAAGTTCAACATAGTTGAGTTCCAAGTTGCCTCTGTATATATTAGTTACCACTGTTTTAGAGAACTATCTATTAGACATTAGAATTTAATATTGCAAAACAAATGCCATTTAACAGACACCACACAATTTTCTATTAATGTTACGGTAGTAATAAAAGTAGGTATATGCTACCCAGGGGGAAAAAATCCCACTACCTTCTGGTTTTTAGTCAATACAATTCTCTTTTAGAATATCTGTAGCAGCTACTCCTAGGGAATATTCTCAGACTTGGCTTTATATTTATTTGTTTAAATTTCCATGTTAAGTTAATTTAGGCATATTTTGCAAGTCAAAGTAGCTATTTAACTTGAAGTAATTACCACAGGTAATTGCTGTTACCATCTTTAGCCTTTTTCAGTTTGTTACTTATACCAGTCATTCTGACTGATGGAATATAGACATAGGTAAAGGCTCAGAATTTCACTTTGACATACCCTTCCTCCCAAAAATTATGATTTACATCTGGTGACCTTTATGACCTCTGAAGTCATTTTTCTGTATGCAGAAAAAATTGGCATTGTGTGACATGAATTGAAAATTTTGTTTTGAAACATAATTTGTTATTAATGATTCAGCTGTTTCAGCTGTTTCACAGAATATGTATCAGTACAGCATCAGTTATATCTATATTTTAATGAATATTTTATATCCATATACATCAGTAATATATAGTAATAACTATGTGTAGAGGACCATGATCTCTTCATAGATAAACAGAGTTGGATGTGGAAAGAATGCTAGTATCAAGTCTGAGATAAAATATTTAAAATCCCAAAATCAAGGTATTTATCTCTTAAAAGTTTTTTGGATTTATATTAGTAATATCTTGCTGACTTCAGTCAACAACCTTGTAAGGTATGTAATATTGTAATACAGTTGGCATAAGGACTGTAGTATTTACACAGTATTTTCTTTGACCTCTATATTAGTGATGCCAAACAAGCAAAATTTCATGATATTTTGGCAATTTATTACTTTCTCCATATATTTTAAAAAATTGACTTTCACTAGGAAGCAGCTGTTATACCCTCATAAATCACTCTGGATCATAAATACTTTATTGTTTGGTGGCATAGCTGTTGATTTTAAAATTAACTATGGACCATTTTTCTATAGAAAACTGTGAACTCTGATTATAGGTGCATTTACATGCCACTGAATTAATTGAATAGATTGTTTCCTTTTGTCCTACTGACTATTGTATTATCTTGGAACTAAAAGAAGAGATTATTGTACAAATATAAAAAGTTTGCCTATATTTTACCTTCCTGATCTTGAGACGTTTTGCTGCGTTCTACTGTGACCCTACCCAGCTCTCTTAATATCTAGCCAAATTTTGCTTCTTGATGTGCAGGAAATCAATTTTATGCAGTTATTAATATAATTGTCAATGTTGTATTGCATTGTATATGTATAGATATTTATCTGGGAAATCATTTGTATTAAGAATTCCCTGATTACAAAGTAATTTTGAGTAAAGCTGAAACTTTTCATTTTCAATGTTTCCACACTGAAGCTTAAGGAAGTAAAAGCCATTGAAAAATGTGATAATGTGATACCTATGTGTATATATTCAGTATGTTTATATATGTGATACAGCCACACTTCCATACATCCAAATACCTTTATTCATACTGCTTAACATACTCAAACTTGCATGCACCACAGTCATATGCGTTCTGTTTTTAATTTTTTAAAAAGAAATAAACAATATAAAAGCAACTACTGCTGTGTGTGGTAAATTCATACAGCACTTTCCTTTCAAATATAAGACTTAAATAAAAAGAGGAAAAAGTAGACAAAATAATGATTGAGAAACAATTTAAATATAAAATAATTTTTACAATTGGCATTTCATGTTAAATAATATAAATAAATTCATTACATCCATTTACATACCAATTTGTAAAAAAGCACAATAAATTATTTTTTCAGTGCTATGTTACATTTTAAATTTTTGTATGTTTTTTTTATTTCTATGTCTGTTTAATCAGTTGCCAGCATTCTTTCATTGATTTCCTATCACAGCAACCACTTAAAGTAAAAGTCCCTACATACTCAACTAATTTGAGTAGATTTTGTTGACAGTCTCCATGTTACTATTTCCCATGTGTTCCATGAACCCATGATTTGTGTTTTAGAACTTACATTTAGATACTGTAAATACATACTTTAATTTATGACTTAGGTGATTGTTCAGGAACACAGAGAAGGGCCTTACTGATGATCAAAATATGGTAATAATCTGAGACATTAGCATTCAATTGATCCAATTTAGCTGATAAAATTTTCAAAAAACTAATAATAATCAAGTAGTAACTAGATCCGAGTCCTTGGAAATAGCCTGCTTCCAAAATTAGCCTGAAATTATAAGGTAATATAATTTGCACCAGCTTCACATTTACAGACAGAGTAGTGTGAATGACATGAAGATGTAAAAAAACCAGAAGTATAGGAAAGTGCAGGCTCATGAGAAAAAGCTGGAATATACACAGAGTTTAATTTTTCAACTTTCTTTTTGCTTGCCAAAATTTACAACAACTCTCACATATTAATACAATTCTAATCATGATATAGTAAAGAACTAAAACCCAATTTTTCTCATGCTTTTATTTAAAACTAACTATCTTACTTACATATGCTATGTAACTTAGACTACTATCTGAGTACATCCTATCAACTTCAAAGATTACTCTTTCCTGCTTGACAATGTGATGATTGTTGTTATGTGAAAACCTCAAGCACAGGAGAAAACTACTTCACTGTTACAACTCCACGTAGGTATGTATGCATGTATGTATATACAGTGTATGTTTGTGTGCATATAGTGCCAAAATTTAGTGACAAGGAATTTCAGAAAATGCTAAAATAAAAATATTATCTGAACAGAGTATGATGTAAAATTTATTCTTCACTATTAAAAGAATAAATTTTGAAAATTGGAACTGAATTGAGAACTTTGTTTTTGTTTTTACTTTGTACTACCTTTTCTCTATTACATAATAATAATAATAGAAATTGGGTGGCGAAAAGATTGCATATTTTCTTAACACAAATGTGCATTTTCACTGGCAAACCTGCATTATTTGCCTTATGGTATGGTTTAATATTTCTCTTAAGCCAAAAACAGATAAAATTATTGTTTTACAGCACAATCCAGAGAAGATTTCTCTTTGAAATTTTGCACCTTTGTGGATCTGTGATTCAGAAACCATATATGCAGTTACTGATCTAAATGTACATAACAAGGATAATGTTCATGTTCATGTACATTGCATTGCTTTTGATGGAAATATTTTGAAATACCAATCTTGATATGTGCATTCCTAGTGATGTTGTCTTAACTAATCATATAGAATTGTACTTCTTTACAAATAAATATCTTTTCTAGAAATCAGACATGTTTTACGTTGTTCCTATGGTGCGCTGAGAAATTGCATTTACATTTGTGATCTTATATCACTTGATGGTCTCAAGATATGAAACTGCAACTGTTTTACATCATGGATAATTGCCTCTAATTCAGTCATTTTATTTATTTGTAAACTGTGATAACTCCATTACTAATCTAAAATGTCTATGCCGAATGAGGAAATCTCAAAGCTGTAGGATTGACTCATGTAAACAGGGCTTTTATAACTAAATAGGTTAAACAAATAGATCCTTTCTCCTAAAAATCATTGAAAACAAATGCTTAAAATGATGCATTCCATCCACAGCAATATTAAAAGCTGGTGATAGAAGCAAGTATTTAAGTGCAAAGGTTTTAGATTATAATGTTCATAAAAATTTGATATTTAATATATTTGTGGCTCCAATGAAATTCCATTGGAAATTAAAGCAGTTTGATTTGTCTGTACTCAAAATATAGTGGAAGGCACTGGTAACAAAGATATAGTCTCTGTTTTCTATATTTTAATATTTTAGCCAAATACTATATATTAAATGTTAATTAATTTTTCTTGATTCAGATGAGGTATTTATATTATTTTTCTAAACTGGAAAATTCATTTCCCTATAGTTTGGTTAAAAAATAGTTTTCTCTCTGAAAATAATCCTATGAGGGCTACAGCTTCCAAAACTAAATATGGCTTTATTTTCTTTTGATCTTTCCAGTGCAATTTTATCTGAAAATTCTCATTTTGTTTATTATTCCATAATAAGTACATATAGGATTTCAGCTGTACAATTAAAACTTTTGTCTATAAGTAATTCAATTGCTTCTAAATTCAATAAGGCTTATTCCCCAAAGTAGGTAGAAACTAAAGCCTTAATCTAAAAAAATAGTAATGACTTAAAAAATAAATATATCTATGATTTGAAAAGAACAAAAATATTTCATGGATTACGCCCACCCCCCATTATAGGTAAGTTTCGAAGTGCTCCTGAATGAACACCTTATTCATTTCTCTGAAGTGATACATGTGCCAAATATTATGTATCCTCCCTGAAATTATGGGGCAGTTTGTGCACATAAGATATGTACCCAATCTGAGCATGTGCAAATCTCTGGACTGGGGTGCTTAGTAACATTCAGCCGAATATCAAAAGAACTGGACCAAAAATTGCTACATGAAAAAACCCAATGTTTTTGTTTTAACCACTGTAAAATTCTTCCCTACAGGCCAAGTTCATGACATGCTGTTAGATTTCCAGTAGAAACCACTTCAATACTTACAGGGAGAACAGAGGTGAACAGATTTCATAAATCTGAGCTGGAAGATACTTATAACATTACCCAGTGTCTCACCAAAATTTTCCCTTTCCATATATTGGGGATGAGTAACCCACATGTAATTTCAGACTGTTTTCAAAATCTCTGTGTCAACAGTTAGTACAGATCTCTAAAGTCATCTGCCTCTCCCTCTTCCAACTGCAAGATGGAAAAGGAGAGGGAGCTGAAGAGGGAAAGAAGTGGCAGAAACGGAAAGAGGTAGTAGAAATAGAGATGAAAAGGGAGTAGCAGAAAGGGATACAGCAGAAAGCTAATGCCCCAAGGACTTTAGACTCTAACTTCATCCATGTATGGATTTAGTCCTATCCTCTGCTGGCTGTCACCTTTAGAGACATGTGGAAGTTGAGGGAAGAAAATTTTTTCCTCATTATGTGTGCTGTTCCCATGTAATGAATTCCCTCTATCTCTATTTGTGGTACATCTTTCATTAGTTTTATAATTTCTGAGGTGCACTATTCTAAATCAGCGGTCTCCAACTTTTCTGACCTTGCGGAGCAGTGTGGGGAAGGGAGGGGATGGTTCCGCATGAGCGGCAAGGGAGCTTCCGCAGCTGGTCCTGAATGGGCCACAGCCTGGGAATTGGGGATCCTTGTCTTAAATGGATAAAATAAAATACATTACTTTTTCAAATTTTAAAGCAGCATACTGGCAGCATTTTTTTCTTTTCTAATGCTGCAGGCTGTGCCTATAAAAATTCCTCATCAGAAAGGCATTAATATAGAATAAGTCAGGAAATTTTTAGAATAGAAATGCATTTCCTGTTGTCAGAAAGATATTACTTTTTTTCTTTAAAGCAGCAACCTCTTAATTTTCCAGCAAAATACCAACAGCCACTTTTTTATATATAAAAAAGGCATATGAGTCAACAGTGGCTGCAGGCCTACTAGTACTTTGGTCAATCACTTGTGTTAAACATAAAGGCTGCTGTTCGTTATAAGAAAATCAAGTGATATAAAGTGACATACCGAAGCAAAGATATTTACAAATAGTATAAAAGAAACTATTGTAGAATCACGGGTAATTTCGACATGTTGTCTAAAGACATCCTATGTTAGAGGTAGGTGAAAAAAGAGAGATGATTCTGTAACTGGATATCCCATTATAACTTCTCCACTGGTTTATCCTCTTATTTGCAGATAAAGGGCTCGTAACAGTTGACACTTAGTGCTTTTGACATATTAAGATCACCTCATAGGACCAGCTCATATCTCCTTTTGGTCCAAATAGGCATGTCTTGACAAGAACAATTGCCAAGAATATGAGAGAATATTGAAGCATTATTGTCTTCCTTTTGTTTATGGGTAGATCTTATGTCAATATGCCAACTAAGATTCAAGAAGACTCCTTTTGAAGAAGTCTGCAACCACAGGTTAACATTTTTTAAATAAACACTGTTTGAATGCGGAAGGTCTTTGAGACAGAAGACAGCCTTTAGCTAATTTTCCATTCTCATCTTTACACTGGACAGTTCTTGTATGCCATCCTGTATCACATGTTCGAGAACAAGAAAGCCATGGTCCGGTTATCCACTGGGGTTGAGCAAGTGATGGGCTAATTTTGTTACTGTTGTTATTAGTGACAGAATTTGTCATTGAGGTTTGCTTCTTTGGCACATAGAAACTATAGCGGACATCCACCGTGGTAGTTGGATCTGTCGCAAGAATCTGTACTATCAAGATCTCCTTGGTGCCTGTATGTCCCATGGCATGCAAGAAATCATCTTTGTGACTCCAGCCACTGTAGTTCATAACTGTTCCATTGAGATCAATGATGGATTCTGAAGTCGAGATCATGTATTTTCCATTGACAAGATATTCACCATTTTTCTTTTTCAAAGCCAAGTAGGCAGTGAATCTACTTTGGTCTTTCATTTTGAACTGTCGTATTTTGATGTGTGTTGCTCCTTCTGGTATTTTAACAATATCTGTATAACCCTTACTGAAACAAAGGAAAAAATAAGTTAGTCAAGCACAAAACAAAGACCTGGCAGCCTTAATTTAATTGTTTTAATTAGTTTTTAATTTTTGTCTATTCTATTTTTGTATGTTTTTAATGGCTGTACACTGCCCTGAGTCCTTCGGGAGTAGGGTGGTATATAAATTCGATAAATAAATAAATAATGCAAAAAAAAACCCACCCTCCTTCTAAAGGTTTAAATATGCCCTTCACAACCATAAAGCTGCTTTAATAGGTAGAGTGTTCTTGGATTTTTAATAAGCCTTTCACAAAACTCCCCACTTAAAGCATCTGTGCAGATCAAGCAGCTATGAGATCAGAGGGGAAATGTCCCTGGGACTAGTAATTGGCTATAGAACAGAAAGACGAAATAAACAGATGGTTTTCACATTGGAGAAACATACAAAATGGAAAAACATCAGGTTTTGGTTTCGAGGTCACTGTTTTCAATTTTGTTTATAAATGACTTTGAATGACACGTAATAGAAAGATAGCCAAATTTGTTGACCTGAGTAAAAAATTAAAAAAAAGTACTGGTCAAAAAAGATCTTACAATAATTACATCGATGAACATAGTTGACTATCAATAAATGGAAGTGGAATAAAACATGCCTACATATACATCAATGAATACTCTTGCATGAATTTCATGCTAAGAGTCATTAGGAAATTATTAAAAAATTAAAGATGTCAATTGCCTTATATAAATTTATGGTGGGACTACAGTCGGCCTAGTTTGGTTTGTCTCTGTCTGTCTGTGGTAGAGCTCAAGAGAAGAAAGACAATCAGGATGATTCAGTTCTCTAGCAGGAAAAATGATCATGTATTGACTTTTTGGAAAAAAAGACTTAGAAGTATGTCTAATTGTCACTAAAATTTACTAAAAACAAGTATGGAATGATTCAAGATTGTTAAAGTAATGTACTTCTTAATTAATACAGTCCATGCAGTCTATCAAACGGGACAGCTACCAATTTAGGCTTTTTTTAGCATAAGGACAAATGTGACAAAAATCTTGATTTCTGTCTTTTGAATCAGCTGCAGACATGGATAAAAGTTTTAACTCTCCTATCCTGTTGTGAACTTCCCAGGTTTACCTAGTTAACCAATACATGTTACAGAATGGTTTAGTCTTGATACAACTAGAATCTTCTTAAATTCTAAGTAAGTAAATACGGAGGCAACAGATCTGTCTTTGATGAGTTCCACTGCATATCTGAGTGTACCCTACATACATATTTTTAAAACTTTCATAGGCAAGTATGGCACCACTGTGATATAGGACACAATATTCTTGACCATATGTTTGTTATATATAATACATTTTTTTCCTGAAATCTGCATAAATACTATTTTCTATGACAGTAAGGAATTTGAGTGAAAATGACTTACTGTATTGTTTATTTCTTACTTACCTCTTTTTATTAAAGTGCCCTATAATTTTTGTGCAGCTGGAATTGTCTCCTCCACAGATCCCACACTTATCATACTGAAGCTTTGAACCAATAATGCCATCACATCCAGTTCGTACACATTTTCCACGGACACATACTGAATTGCTATATGGCCTACATTCTGTTCCATCAGTCACCTGTTCAATAACATTATGTTTAAATTGAATTTTACTTTCATTTTTAGTTGCACCCATACAAATATAAACATTACTGATGAATATGGAACACTGCTAATACACCTAATAATATTTTACATCAAATAATAATATAGAAATAAAAACATGCAATTTTACATTAGACTAGTTTTCTCCACTCGTTTAAAGAAAACCAGCCAGCACTACTCAAGCTGAGCTCAAAAAGAACAGTGAATATGCTTATACTGATGTTATTAGTGAGCATTCTATACATAAAACTTCAGAAATGTAAATATTCTATAAGCATGCAGAGTAGCTATTTTACCTTTTGAGAGAAAACTACATAGTAGCCAGTTCCTTTAGCTCGGCAGGTAAGCTTGCAAACATCTCCTGGGAGCACTCCTGCATATTTTGGGATCCATTCTACAAAGGTTTTGACACCTTTTGCATCTGATTGGTAGCCATTTCTTGCTTCACATTGTTCTTGGCGGAAAGCTTTAGCTGAAGAAGAACAACTCATTCATTATTCATACCTATGGGGATAGTGTCTCAAAGGTTAATGTACACATCAGGTGTGTGTTATTTCTAACACCTCAATACTGGAAGACACAGGTTCTATTTAAAGACAAAGCAGTTAAGAGCCAAAGACTCTTATTGAATCAAAACCATTTGTCTGTTATGCCCATCAGTACTGAACTTCCACAGAATCCTTTTATGATAATTTGCGTGCCATTCATTGTAGTTATGTGAGTCACCTGCAGCATATAAGACACATGTTGAGTTTGACATTAGATGGCTGACTATATAAATGTAATGAATGAATGAATGACCTCAGAGGCCTTTTACAGAGGCTATACAGATGCCCAAGCTGTTGCAACTAATTATTTTCCCTCTACTTCTAACTTCAGCACTCTTTCACAGACTACAGAAAATGTAACTATGATACAGGATGGCACAGGAAAGTCACTTTTTCAGCCTGTAGCTAACAGATCTGAGGTTGTGATGAGATTACCAATGTAAGGTCCTTCTGTTTCTTTTTAACAGTCGCAACTATGCTTCTTATAACCTGACCAGTGTGATATCTGGCTAGATAGGACTTACATACATAGAAGTGAAATGGAAGTTTGTCTCTTCCCTGAAGACTTACCAAGTGAAGTTTGGTGCAAATAATTTAGATTTACATCTATCTGACCCCAGGATTTTCTCTGAATGCCCATCTGAACTTACTTCACAGACCCTTCCCCCCAAGAACTCAATGTGATATTTTAATTTCATTTCTTCCTTTCCTTTTCCTTTTAGCTGTATAGTAAGATTGGAAGTGGAACTATTAATTTTATTATTATTGTTAAATGTTTAGAATTAATATATGCAAAAATGGACCAGCAGATTCAGGTCTTCCTTTTAGCAATAGCAGTTTGCAATAGCAGTTAGACTTATATACCGCTTCACAGTGCTTTACAGCACTCTCTAAGCAGTTTACAGAAATCAGCATATTGCCCCCAACAGTCTGTGTCCTCATTTGACCGACCTTGGAAGAATGGAAGACTGAGCCAACCTTGAGCTAGTGGGACTTGAACTGCTGAACTTACTGGCAGCCGATTGTTAACAGAAGTAGAATGCAGTTCTGCACTCTAACCATTGCACTACTACAGCTCACTTTTACTCAAGTCTTTTACTATGATCTAACCTAGCCTTTGTATTGAACTCTTACCATTGGCAGAACAGGGCATGATGTTACAGGATCGATAGATAGCCCGTTTTCCTGTACAATATCGACCATTGTTTCTAGGCGCTGGGTTATTGCAATGCCGATAGGCAAACTGGACACCTCCACCACATGAACGAGAGCAATGTCCCCATGGTCCCCAAGATCCCCAGTTGCCATGGTTTGAAGCCTAAAACATAAATTTCAGCATGTTATAAGAAGCCAATAGACGATATCTGAAAAAAAGTCAAATATCAGTCATTTATACTTAGGTTCCTATTTTATAATTTTATACATTCATTTTCTTGAGTTAGTTTTTTTAATTTTAGTGTTTTGTATTTTAACTTTCCTTGGATAAACTAAACACTATTATTAAATAAAACCACCATTGTAGTCTTTAAAATAAAGGTACATGATCCTGGTAAGTCACTGATCGTAACAATGTTCCAGGCTGCCCCATTACATAATACTCTCCAGTTGTTGTGCAGAAATTGGAAGAAACTATAATAAATTAATGCATGAGCAATGTTAGTCAATCATTTAATGAACAATCATGTTAGCCTATTAAGAAATTCTTCAACTTTTCAGCAAATTTGTTACATTAAGGATGAAAGCTCTAATCAAGTATTTATAATGCTAACCATATGGCATCAGAGAACATGATTGTACGGTTGATAAAATGAAATTTTCAATAAAGTGAGCAAAAGAGAGTTCAATTACACCCCAATAAGGGAATGTGGGAATCCTTAACATTTCATTCTCCCAAAGGGTCATTCCATTTGGAACATCATTTAAATTGTGATTAATGTGATTAAATTAATGTTTAATGTGATTAAAACTTCACCTAGTTTAATAATCAAAATAGCAACATACTGAATAATATTTTTTCTTTGTCTTATCAACACATTTCCCTTGAAGGCAGATCCTTCCTTTTCCACATGGTGTCCCCTCCACAGCAGGAAGCTTCTTGGTCAAACACACCATTTGACCTTGGCGAACGACTGCACACCACAGACGAGAGCACACATCCATTCCAGGACACACAGTGTATTCAGGTCCAAATGCCAGCTTGCATTGGCGAATGGCATCATATGTTTGTCCTGGAAGTTCCTCAGGACCTAAGATATGTTTTCGTGGTTGATCCAGTAAACAGTTACCTGAAACAACAACCTCATTTATAATTTCTTTCCTTTCTAAAATACTTGCCATACCTCTGAGCTTTCCAACATGATAACATTTTCAATTCTTTTCAACTCAATTTACTACTCATATTTATGCAAATCGGCCAATTTTTGCTATCCTATTTGTGTCTATATATTGTAAAACCTCTTCCTTTCTAATGTACCCAATCTCATAGATTGCCAGTCATGATTAATTTATGTTAACATAGTTCCACAAAAAAACTGTGCTATACATTACACATAGATGCACGCCATTGCTTTGAATTACATTTCAATTTAACAATTGATAGTATAAATTACAAAATAGGACATGGAAATTTACTTTTCATGTGTGTTTGCTTCCATTTACCCAAAGTGACTTTGTGGGGGGTGTCTTCCATATTAATCAGTTGAATTTATAAACATTTAAAAAATAAATAACCAAAACTGCCATTTGAGAATATTGAGTCAGTACCACTTCTGTAAAGGTAAAGCTTTGAAAGGAAAGCCAGAATAAGCATGTCTTAGAACTGTAGCCAACAAAATCATTTAAGAATAGAAGAAGGTGGGAATCTTCTATTCAAAAACCAAACAAAATTGGCACAGGAAAAAGAATATTGATGGCAAAAATTCATTAAACATGCTGAAAAGCAAGATGAACCACAAAACTCGACAGCAAATATCCATATATTTAATAAATGGGAAAAGTTATTATCTATGATGACAGATTGATTTAACAGACACTTTCTTGAAAATAGCTTATAAACTTATCTTGGGAATTCTGCTCTAGGAAATAAACATTATGGAATATGGCACCATACAATACTGTTATTTGGGGTTCAAATATACCTACTCTTTTCAACTTTTCCCATTCTTTTTGTGAAGCTAGAGGCATGGCTACACAATAGGGGGCAGGTTTAATTTATTAGAGCAGAATGGAGTTTAGTTTTTGTAACGAGTTGTTACTATTTTGTTCTTCATGGTTCCCCAAGCATAGTTTTATGTTTTTCTTCTCACACATGATACTCCTTCAACCAAATAAGCACAGGATTTACAGCCTGAAAATCATGAGTAGAGGGAATTATTCCTGACTCTTATCTATATTTTGCACTTCTATCAGTACAGAGATATTTGACTAATTTGAAAGATTGTCTGCTTTGTTTATTGCCCTTATAAAAGAAAATAGGTTGCAAAATTCTTACTGTTTGTGCTTGCTTGTGATTTAATGAATCTTTATTTCTTTCCAGTTAAAACGTTTACCACAATCTTTCTTCCATTCATTCCATCATGGATGAAAGCATTTAGGTAATAAATCTCAAGTTTGATGCTTTAGAAACATAATAAGGATAGAGATAAGGACTCATCTTTAAAAGTTTATTTTTCAATAAACCAGTAACTATGTTTCCTTGAAGAACTACCCATCATGATTCAACGAGAGCTGTATCACTATAGTTATGTAACTCTGTCAAATCTCCACACAAAATTCACAACCAATGACATCTGCAATCATATTCGTATACAATTCCATTTAGAAAAGACAGTCAAGTCTGTTGTCCCTGGTATGTATAAAGAATAATTTATGGCTGCTAGCTTAGTAGGCAAGATGATCACTAGAGCAAACTGAAAACCAAGTCTAATCAAGATTTAATTAAATAATTCAATTGCAAAGTCTTTTTTTTTGCTGCCATGTCCTAGGACTCTAATGAATATCAAGGGGAACAAAGGAGATTTTCAACCTTCAGGTTTGCTCTTTAGAGATATGTTTTCACCTGAAAGGATACTTGTTTTGGCTTAGAAGGCTATAAGTCTGCATGAAGCTATAGTCCCCTAAGTATTCAAAGCTACTTTGAGGGAGATGGTAAAGAAAAATAAAACAGCTATTGCTAAACTCAGGTTTTTATCCCACCAAATCCCTGTTAGAATTTGAAGGTTTTAAAAAAGACTTCAGACAAATATTCAAAATTTGACCCAATTTTACTACTTTTTTATGTTTCCTAGCAAGTGATTGTAGAATCTCTGGTAGGCAAGATAAAGGAGGCATTATGATTTAAAACTTAATAAGGACCACCTTTTCAAGGCAGGATTAAAACTGAGAGCAGGGGTGTATGGTCCCCCCAAAACTCTTGTTCCTTTTTTGGAGAAAAACACATTTAGAAACTACAAATAAGCATCTTTATTGTTTTTAAGACTCAATTAATGGTTTAGAGGCAGTATTTTTGGTAGCTTAGCATGTGACACTCAATATTGACTCACCACATTGTTTATTCTAACAATAAACAGAAAAATAAGTCTGCTGCTTTGCAAGTTGGCATTTGTTCTGCATGTGGACAGAGAAATGCTACAATAGCCAACAACAGGACAAGTATCACTGCCCAGAAAACAGCTGGTGGCCACAAGGAATCCTGCAGGCTGCGGTTAAGAAATACTCCAGCAACTGTAAATAGAATGTTGAGCTTATAGTACATGGTGCTACTGCAAGAACAGTATTTACTATCTAAGGAAGCGTTTATGTTTAGTTGGATTGCACACCAAAGCACGTTCCTTTATTATAGAAATCACATAGAAGGGCATTCATTTCTTGTGCAATATACCAACTGTGGAAAGAGAAGAACGTCTTTCTCTGGGTGGGCAAAAGCAGTCACTTCTGCTTTCTTTCTAGCTAGAATACCTGGGTAGCCACATAACGCCCCCAAACGAAGAAAAACATCATTCTTTCTTCCACTTCTTTCCTTTGTAACCACACAGGGGAAAAAAACCCTCCATAAACTTAAACTGTTGCCAATGCCAGTTCATGAAAATAACCTGCATGTTCTCCTGTTATTTTATTTCATTATTTATAAAAATTTGTGATCTATATTTTCACTTGATCTCATAAAGAAAATGAATCAGAGCTTTGTGGTCTAATCTCTTCCAGAATAAGAACCAACGAGAGATAAAATTTTGCAGTTATTGCTATTTTTGTTAGCAATTTGATTACATTGCCATTCTCGTCCGCCTTCCCCCCAAAGATGCAAAGTGAAAGCTGATAGAATTGTAATCAAAACAGCCAACAAAAAATAAGGATTAAGAAAACACCGGAGAATCTCAACATTATTATGGTAAATTTTAAAAGGCAGCTGATGGTGTAAAATGATATTTGCAAATGAGAATAAGATAAGGAATAGCTTATTGGAAATGATTGAAAAAGTTGTAGCTTTTTTATTGCTTGAGGTTACCTGTGATATTGTTACTCAATATATTACTGAATCTTGTAACCCAGTCTTTTGGAACTGGTGGCAATAATAAATAAATTTAATAATAACAACAACAGCAACCTTGGTCTGTAAGATCCTGTTATTGTAGCTTCACAATTAAGACGGTATTCATTGTTGTGCTTCATGCATGGACTATTTTGAGGGGCTAACATCAATTTTGCACTAGTTTTCTCCTCTCCTTTATTTTCACTGCCTGAAAAAACTATGGAGGGTTCCATCTCTTCCTTCTATTTCCATGGTCATTTCAACATACACCAGTATAGTTTCACAAACACTTTCTGTAAAAGCTTCTATCATTTTATTGTGAAAAACGTGCATAGAACATGGTCTCCAACTTTGGCAGCTAAGACTTGTTGACTTCAACTTGCAGAATTCTAGGAGTTGAAGTCCAGCCACAAGTCTTAAAGTTGCCATGGTTGGAGACCCCTGGTACAGAAACCTCCCAGACTATCAAATAGTCATCTGTCTCTGAAAAGGTGCAAACAGTGATATTGTCAACTCCAGATAACATTGCCATTTTCCCCTGCCCCAGGATCCAAAGTTTAATCCTCACTGTGTATAAGGCCTTCATAGCTTGGGTCAACTCCATAGTCACCATGGTGGCCATGATGATCCAAGTCACTTCAGACTCTAAGCTCAGGGAAGACAGATTATACTCTTCCAAAATCATGAAAAATCTAATGCTAACCCAGCCACAGCATTGAGCAGTTCAGGCTGGGAAGCTTCTACATAGTAGAAAAAACAGTGCAGTAGCAGCAATTTCATCTGTTTCCAAGAGCCCCAGTTCACAAAAGAGCATCTACCTATCTGTGAAACAACATATCTGAAAGCTGCAAGAGTCTCTCAGATGACAGTATGTGCTCTCCCATTGTTCTAGCCTGCATAATTACCACAGGCAAGGTTTTTAAAATAACTTCTTAGTCCAAACTTCCCACAGTCCTAACATTTATCCACCAACACTCTTAAATATACTAAGTTACCAAAATTCTCATCATGAATCTTTATCTTGTCTTGACACTATTAAGAAGAAACATAGGTTATCTTACCAATTAGCAATAGGTTCTACCCTTTCAGACCATTTCAGGACCAAAAATGAAAAATCTAGTTTTGAGACTGCAAAGTTAGGTTTTTTTTTACACTAAGTATGTCGATACCTATTATTTCCCAATAGCTGAGTTTTGATTACAATCCTGTTACTTTTTGTTATCTGATTTGCCATCAGGAGAAACCATAACAGCAGAATCCTGTCTTTTGTTAATGTACAGAACACATTTTAATTTTTCAGGGGGGAAATCCTCCTATCAGTATATCAGTATAGATCATGGTTTTCCAATCTTGACAACTTTAAGGCAGGTGGACTTCAACTCCCAGAATTCCTCAGCCAGTATGGCTGTCTGGGACATTCTGGGAGTTGAAGTTCACTCGTCTTAAAGTTGTCAAGATTGGGAAACCCTGGTATAGATAATGTTTCTGAGTACATATAACACATCTGTGTTGATGTCTGTGAGAGGAAAAAAGATTGTTCACAGAGGAGATGGAAAATATTTAGAACTATGAACATTTTGATAGCGAGGTTGCAGGAGGTAAGCTCTAAATATCTCTGATGGAAAGCACTTTGTAAATGAAAATCAGTTTAGGTTTTGATTTCTATTCCTTAGAAAGATAGGGTGATACATAGCTGGAGTCTCTCTTTTATCAATGTTTAATCAGTTCCAGAGAGGGCACACAATATATTTTTTTAATTTCATCTTTATTACTTTTTAAGAAACTCAATGCAGCAAATATACATAATACTCCTTTCTTGGAGAATGAACCTCCACTCCCATTCTACACCTGAGCTACAGATATTCTCCACTATTTGCAAACTCCTTCCTCCTTTTATTTTCCCTACAAAAATACTGTAGGATTTGTTTGGCTAAGAGAGAGTGAGTGGCCTAAAGCCACCCAGCTGACTTTCATACCTAAGGCAGGACTAGAACTAGAATTTTTTCCTTCTGATTTTTACATTCCTGTCATATAAATGAAGGGATATTGATGGGCTCAAAGTCACCTGAGGAAAAGCTGAACAAGTACTATCTATCTATCTATCTATCTATCTATCTATCTATCTATCTATCTATCTATCTATCTATCTATCTATCTATCTA
>JANHFO010001472.1:196023-210582 GCA_032468095.1 Pareas carinatus
ATTTTGTTTGATCAAGTTTCTCTATTATACTTTTATGTAAATTATGGTTTATTTTATAGAATGGAAAAGCAAAAAAAAAAACCAAACCAAAAAAAAGGGGAATATGAAAGCTGTGGTGTAATTATATTCCAATACAGTATTCTAATTCAGTTGGTTGGGAATGCAATAAAATTGGTCTGTCAATCTCTTTATAGAACTGACAATTCTGCTAGGTGTAAGCATTTCAATCTCCCAATAATGGCTTGCAATGAAATTTGTGTCAGAAGTTTTCACTTCAAATAGAACAAACATTCTGGACTAGTAAGGCAATCTACCCAGGACATTGAGATGACATAAAAGAACATGTTTGAAGAGGGGTCACTAACTGTGTAGTGTACACAACAGCACCTGTTAAATCAGGTGTTTTGTCCACAAACAGGCTATAAAATGTGTAAGCAAGGTTTAACATATTCTTATTGTAGTATATTCTTGTTTTAGAGAGTCATCAAAGGAAATGCTTTTTTAACTTAATCCATTCTTGAAAATCTCATCTATAGTTCAAAAACATAGATGATAATACTGATTCAGAATTTTCTATAATATGTTTAGATTTATAATAAATACATAAATAAAACAAGCAACACTTTTTTCATATTTCTCCAGTCTGTTTCATGTACGTCACCAATGAAAACCCGCTAAATGTGATGCAAATATAAAACAGGTCATTCTAGATATGTTATTTCATTTATGTCACATATCCTTTTCCACTACACAATTTGCCAAGGTCCATTGATACATTTAAGTTTGTGATCCAAACAATTTTTACCAAAGTGTTTCGAAGATGGAAATTTTTATTTACCAGACTGGTAAATTTATTTTATGTATTGTCCTTTTGAGCTAACATGTAGATCTACCCGATCAGAAGATAAAGCATAAAGTTAATAGTGACTTGCTCTATTTTCTTCAATAAATTATCAAATATTGAAGGCGTATGGAGAGTTACAGAAATGTAAGTTGTCTCATAATGCATTAAATCTTCACTATTAAGTATAACAGAAAATTATTTGAACAAAATTGAAATGTTGCTTTCATTTGTATGCAGGAATGAAGTTTTGCAAGAAACTGCAAGTACCTCATGATATTTTATTAATATGGTTTCTTCAAGGGCACAATCAAAACCACTAGGCATGCATGAAAAGAATCTATACTACATACATTTTAAGGGATTTCTTGAAGAATTCTGATATGCTGTTTAATAGCTTCCCAGTCTTTGAAGGAATCTTTTTTTTGTTAGAATCATATTGATGTCTTATGACTTAAGAACAAAATATCTATTCTGCAGATTGATTGATATCCTTTGAAGTTAAATCTGGGAGTCTAGAATAATGTTTTATAGGGATCGTAAATTGAGTTAGGCAGCAAAAGAACAGTTATATACAATCAATTCTGCTGAAGAGTCATATCTCAGAACAGGCAGTGAACAAAGCTATCATGAAATGTTGCTAATTAGCATGAGGGAGGACCCCTATAATATGCTCTGTTCTTTGCTCCTCTTTGATACCAATAATGTTGCTATGGAAGAGATATAAATGATCTCTATTGGAAAAATTCGGTATCTTCTATACTGAGCAGGACATGATATACAATCTAGGAGAAAATACATACAATGACTGTTCTATAAAGCAGAGATTTGATTACTTGTACTGATTTAATGCTCTACTACACCTTCTTGGGAAAGGTGGATTTTTGAAGAATTGCCAGAACAGACAGAAAGACAGAATTTTAAAAAACATGGTCATAATGTGTTAGAGCTGAAGCAAAATAGCTTCCAAAAGCGTTATATAAAATTATTGATATTGTCTGGACACTCACTGAGTACTTTTATGCCTTATTTAATATCAGGATGACAAGCATATGATTACATAAATTGTTTATTTCTGCTAAGAAAAGCATCTCTATGAGAAATATAAAGATGACGTTGGGCCCCAGAACAGGAATGTCGAAGGCTCTGAGTTGTAGAACGCAGTGCAACAATATACAGCAGTCCTCAACTTACAAACTTAGTTACAACTTAGTTTAGTGACCATTTGAAGTTACAATGGCACTGAAAAAAGTGACTTATGACAGTTTTCCACATGACAATTGCAGCACCTACATAGTCACATGATTAAAATTCAAATGCTTGCCAACGGGTTCATATTTATGATGGTTGCAGTGTCCTGGGGTCATGTGATCGCTTTTTGCGACTGTCTTGACAAGCAAAGTCAATGGGAAGTTCAGATTCACTGAACAACCACACTACTAACTTAATAACTGTAGTGATTCACTGAACAACTGTGGCAAGATAGCTCATAAAATGGGGCAAAACTCACTTAACAAATGTCTCACTTAGCAACATTAATTTTGGGCTCAGTTGTGGTCATAGGTTGAGGACTATCTGCATTTTTAATTAGTGTTGAAACAAACTAGGGATCTATAGTAAGCAGTACTACAGCAGTCTATGTCAACAAAACCCAATAAATCCTTTTCTAATGTTAGAGTCTCATAAATTTCCTAGCGCTAAAAAATGTATTCAAATAGTAAAACAATGGGGGAGGGAATACATATGTTGATACAATACAGCACAAAAAATATAACATAATATATATATTAAAAAAGTCAACCTAAAAGTCCGGCTCTCTACCAGATGACTCAAGAGATTGAGTTGAAGGAAAAAGAGAAAGGAGGCGATTGTCTCCTCCCATAAAAGGGGCCTTACCAGGGGTTGTGACATAATATATAAATACTGCCTCCCTGGCCAGCTGACACAGGAAGAAAACTTCTGACTTAGAGGTTCTTACATCTGCCTAAGATGTGAAACTTCCAGAGTTCAATTCCCAGTAAGGGTAAGCCAAGCTGATGAGAGCTAATAAGCTCGAAATAGATCTATCCTGGTCTCCCTGAAATTATTTATGTGCCAGCACAAAAAAAATATTATATATTTTATTATATTATAATGTCTCTGTGTGTTATATAGCTGTTATGTATATTACAAATTCCCAAGTATTTGAAAAAGATGTAACCAAAACAATACTACCCATTTTTAACCACTTTTTCTTCTCTCTCCTCTCTTTTCCTCCCCCACACATGGTTTTCCAAGGAGCTGAGGGAGATGAAACATCGGAAAAGACACCTAGAGAGCAGTTGGAGGGTGAGCTGCTCTGAATCGGATCGAACCCTGGTTAAGTCACATGTTAGGACTTAACTGGGGGCAATCAGGGAGGCAAAGAGTAGCTACTTTGCCTCCATGATTGCATCAGCAGATAACCGACCAGCTGCCCTGTTTATGGTGACCCGCTCCCTCTTACATGTGGGAGCGCGGGAGGACCCCTTGGAGGTTCATGCTGAGGATTTCAGCTGTTATCTGCATGACAAAATTGATCAGATTCAGAGGGGTTTGAGCTCCGACTAGCATGATCAGGGGTGGGGGATGCAGGTCCTGAGTCTGTTATCTGGGGTGAGTTTGGGCCTGTGACTCCTGAAGACATGGACAGGTTGCTAAGGCGACTGAAGGCTACCACTTGTTTACCTGACACGTGCCCCTCCTGGTTGGTGCTGGCCTCCTGGGAAGTGACACGAAGCTGTCTCCAGGGTGTAGTAGAGGCTTCTTTGAGTGACGGGTTCGTGCCTGTCACCTTGAAAGAGGCAGTGGTGTGTCCTCTGTTCAAGAGGCCTTCCCTGGACCCGGCTGCTTTAGGGAACTATCGTCCAGTCTCCAACCTTCTCTTTTTGGTGAAGGTTGTTGAGAGTGTGGTGGCCTATCTGTTCCCATGGTACCTGGAGGAAAATGTCTATCTAGACCCGCTCCAGTCCGGCCTCCGACCTGGATACAGTACGGAAACGGCATTGGTCACATTGGTGAATGATATCTGGAGGGCCCGGGATACGGGATGTTCCTCTATCCTGGTCCTGTTAGAGCTCTCAGCAGCTTTCGATACCATCGACTATGGTATCCTGCTGCACCAGCTGGAGGAACTGGAAGTGGGAGGCACCGTTCTGCGGTGGTTCTCCTCCTTCCTCTCCGACCGGTCGCAGATGGTGTTGGCAGGAGGCCAGAGGTCGACCCTAAGGCACCTGATGTGTGGGGTGCCACATGGGTCGGTCCTCCCTCACCTCCTGTTCAACATCTATGTAAAGCCGATGGGTGAGATCATCCGTGGCTTTGGGGTGGAGTATCATCTGAACGCTGATGATATGCAGCTGTACATCTCCACCCCAGGCCATCCCAATGATGCTGTGGAAGTAATATCCCAGTGTCTGGAAGCTGTGCGGGTCTGGATGAGGAGAAACAGACTCAGACTCAACCCCTCCAAGACCAAGTGGCTGTGGCTTCTGGCACCCCAATATAGCCAATTGATTCCATCTCTGGCTATCGGGGGAGAGTCATTGGCCACCACGGAAACTTGGGAGTCCTCCTGGACACCCGGTTTTCACTGGAATTTCACATGACGGCCATGGCCAGGGGGCTTTTTACCAGGTTTGCCTGGTTTGCCAGTTGTGCCCCTTTCTGGATCGGGACGCCCTTCACACAGTCACTCAGGTGCTCGTCGTCTCCCGGCTGGATTATTGCAATGCTCTCTACATGGGGCTCCCCTTGAACCGCATTTGAAGGCTGCAGTTAGTCCAGAATGTGGCCGCGTGGGGGATTACAGGGGTCAGGTGATTCTCCCACGTGACCCCCCTCCTGCGTGAGCTGCACTGGCTTCCTGTGGCCTTTTGGGTGCGTTTCAAGGTGCTAATTACATTCTTTAAAGCGCTCTGTGGCATAGGGCCCGGGTTTCTGCAGGAGTGTCTGTTGTCGATTATTACCTCCCACAGACCGGTTTGCTCCCACAGAGTGGATCTTGTCCGGGTACCATCAGCCAGACAATGCTGGCTGGCAGCCCCTAGGGGTAGAACTTTCTCTGTGGAAGCACCAACCCTATGGAACAAGCTCCCTCTGGAGATTCATATGATGGTTGATCTCCGGGCCTTCCGCTGCGCCCTTAAGACCCATCTTTTCATCCAGGCTGGTCTGGTCTGATCCCCCGGGTTTTTTAGATGCATTGGTTTCTTAAGGGGGGGGCAGTAATGGGTTTTAGGGTGTTCATTGGGTTTTAAATTTTAACATTTTTAAAGGATTTCATAGCCCTAGATTTAATTTAATTTTAAACTGTTTTAATATTGTATTATATGATTTTAAATTGCTGTACACCGTCCTGAGTCCTTCGGGAGTAGGGCAGTATATAAATCAAAAAATAAAATAAAATAAAATAAAATAAAATAAATACAACTATGTATTTATTCATCTCTTAGGATTCTCCCCCCATTCATTTATCATATGGACTTGTTGCACAAAAGTTTATTATGTAATAAAATGGTTGAACTTAAACATGTCGCATATTTATTATAGTTATTATTTGTTTGTGGAGTCAGTATGACTTCATTGTAATTTAATCTTCTTTTTAATGCCAAAGTCATATTTAGCCTGTTACCAGAAGCACGACAGAGCAGAGCTGAACAAGTATAGATAGTGTATCTTAATAAAGAAAGAAGGACAAGAACCAAGAATAGATATTAAACAGAATTGGCCTTCATTTGCTTTGTGAGCCATATTCTCAATCATCTTCTAAAGAAGCTGAATCCTGTGGTCTAGCATTAGAACTAAACTTTGAATGGCTATTGAGTTTTAGGTTGGGATACAAATGTATATGCACTTCTTATACAATTGGCTTTTGAATTCTTTATAGTATTTTTTAAAATTACAATTAAAAAGATAAAAACTAATACAAACTAAAAAAATAAAAATATGCAGAAAAAAAACCAAAAAAATACAAAGGAAAGAAATAAGAAAAAATATGTTAAGAAATGTATTCCCCCTTCATCCCTTCATCACAAAATAAGCAATTTTAGTAACTTATCATCTTCTCTTAAAATATAACAAATGATCTCTCCTTCCCATATCCCATCTCTTACCTATACATTTTATTCAGTTCTGGCCAGCAAATTTTTATTAAGGATTACCAGAGATAACAGTATATCTGTTTTAACCTTGATCAAATATGCCACCCTTATCTCTTCTCACAAATTCTTCAAATATTTAACTTTGTAAATCTAATATAGAAAAATTATCCAGATCACTCTTTTGATTCATTATTCTTATATTCCTTTTGAATTATTAAGACATTAGCTGGTTTCATTTGCATAACCAACATAGCATCTTTTCCTGTATTATTCCTGCAGCAATTCTAAAACCATATTTCAAATTCATCTGAGTTGTTAGTCTCTTTGTAACTTTCTAAAATCAAAGCTCTTATCACCTTTTTGCTGTTTGTTCCAAAATAACTTAACTTGTATTTACTAAGGAATGCAAGAAACTCACCCATTGCTATAAAACTTGTGAATCCAAAGTTTCCTAATAGCTGAAAAGCAGTTAAGAAGCAATTTACAAAAGTGATTGGAAATGAAAGTATGTGAACTCAGCATCCTTTAAAAAGCCCTGACCACATTTTGTACAAAAAAGTGGCTTTCCTGCATCTCCCAGAACATTAAACCCACTGGAGACTGTTTTCTTACAGATTTCTCATAGGGAGCAAGTGCATGGAACACTTGTGGGTGATCTCAAGTCCCCTCTTTGTTTGGAAGGAATCACTAAGTCATTCAAATCAGCAGCTTTTCGCTGTGCAGTGGTTGTTGGTTCTACTTTTAGGGGAAATGCTTCAGTTTGCCACTTTTATCCCAGAAGTCAATGTTTTGGGAATTGACCTGTGAATTGATTAAATTAATAAAATTGAAATTCATTGAAACTGAATTTGAAACAAATTAATTGAATTTATATTACACTCCTGTTTAACTATTATAAAACTTAAGGAACTAATGAAGGAGCTCTGTTTTTTACAATAACATTCAGAACAGTTCCATGTGTGCTTTGCTATACTTGTTACAAACACTTTATTTTCCAATGAGAAATATGACTTCAAGAGTAATTACTTCAAGAATAATTCACTCCCACTGGTTAGTTCACACATCATACTAAACCATAGACTGTTTATTTTTGGTTGAGTGAAAAACATGAACAATGTATTAAAAATCTGACTTAACTATTTATTTGAACACACCCTTGAATTAACTTTTTAGAAAAACAGAATATGGAAATTGTGGTATCTATGCTTTGTTATCCTACCTAAAATTGGTAAACTTTTCCTTTACTGTAGAACAAGTTTTACTTCTTTTCTGTGAGAACAATGTGAATTTTAAAGTATGATTTTGCTTTTCTTTACGATCAAGATATTTTCCTGAAAGAGTAGAGTGTGGGAAATAAAGGAAACGCCTTTGGCTTCAGTCTTGTGTTTTTGAGAGTGGCTTTTGTCTCTCCTTTTCTCC
Organism: Pareas carinatus; assembly: GCA_032468095.1. Taxonomy (NCBI): domain Eukaryota; kingdom Metazoa; phylum Chordata; class Lepidosauria; order Squamata; family Pareidae; genus Pareas; species Pareas carinatus. Next base: position 203,404 of record JANHFO010001472.1, read on the forward strand.
CTCTTTCCCTCTCTCCCTTCCCCCCTTTCTCTGTGGTTTGTGTGTGACAGAAAGAGATATTGAGAGAGACAGAAAGAGAGAGAAATGTATTAGATGTCAACAGGCTGAAAATTTGTATCAATTTCACAGATCCCCTACAAACTAAGGAAAATACTCAAATAAAGAGTAATGTTAGTGTTTGATTAAGAACAATTTAATGGGTAAATTCTTATATTCTGCAGGGAAAGCTGGGTTCTGTGATGTACCGAGTATGAAAAAATGCTACTTAAAATTTAATTGTGTTTCTGGTTCATATTCATAATTTTGTGCTGTGAATAATTACAATACTTGAAGAGTATTGTAATTATCAGCTGTTAACTCCTACACTAGAGATAGTGAAAGTTGAAGTTGCATTGCAGCTTTTATTTTATTAAGTCTATGTAACATACAGATATTTGATGCCTTATATTAACTTTAGTACAAATGCTGAGTTCACAGAAATCACAGTGCAAAATAAATGGTAATTTTTGACCACCGAACCTAATACGCAACGTGTTTAAAACACATGTTGGGTGGAGACCTCTGTCTAGAGGAAGTATCAGATGCTTATGGTCTCTTACCCCTTCTCTACTATAAACCACAGCAAGAATATCAAGGGAAGAATAAAATGTTAAATGCTCTATTTTAAAAAGAAAGAAAGGGAAGTTAAAAATCTTCAGTGTTTTAAAACAAGATATATATGTACTGTAAGACATGTATTCAAATTGTTGCTTTACAAAACATCAATTTGAAACCTTTCGAGTATAATGCCTTATGATAAGAATAAATGTTTATCTTTTTTTCCTGTCACTTAATAACTGCCCCTGGAATGGTAACAGCACAGCTGTAGGCAGGAAAGGACAAATAGAATTGGAGCCAAGACTATTTCAAATATGTCCCTTTGAGCTACTATTCCTTTGAAGCAGTTTCAAGAATCTGAATAGCTAATATTTTTTACTGCCATGCTTAAGATTGCCATAAAGAAAATTAGTGTTAAGTCTTAAAGGCTGGATTAAATTCACATATCATGCCAAACCAAGGGTTATTGTGCTTTATTTGTTTAGTGTAATGTGTGAATAGTGTATGAATCTAATGATTTATGAAATTATGGATTTATCTAAGACAAATCAAGACAGCATTTCCTTGTTGACTAAAGTGCAACATATAGATTTGTGCTTGCATATGTGCGAAGGAATGTGTATGTAGACATATACAAACACATGTATGGAGGCTGGGTAGAATGGGTTTATATTGATTCCATCCTGCCTTAGAAACATTCTTTTTTTAAAATCACCTTCTATCATTTAAAAATTTCTTTAAATAGTTGGAACTGTTCTTGATTTATGTCTCATGGACATCCAATAGTAGTATAAGCTATGTTATCCCATGTTGTTTGCCTCAGTATTTATGGCATTAACTTGAGAGGCTAACTGAAGACAAGCAGGTTACTAAACCTGAGTATATCCTCAGAAATATCCTTGTCCTTGCACCCTAGATTGTCTGCATAGGAAATATTGGGCTGGGAAAAGAGGGAAAGCACCATTTCCACACCAGAGCACTTAAAGCTGATTTGAACTACCCCAGCCATGGGCTAATGAGGACAGGAAGTCAATAGCATGAGGGTACAGTCTCTACAAAGAGAAGGCACTTTTCTCCCATGGAAAGCAGAATGTGTGAATGATGCCTTGGTGTTTCTCCCAGTCTTATCCCTTTGATTTTCGGGTTCATTTGTTTCTACATTTTCAAATTTTCAACCTCTGCTTCTTCTAGACTTTTATCTACATTCTATCATCATTAACTGTCTTGTTCCAACACTTCAGTAGGAAAGAATTTAACTTCGAAGAAAGAGAATGGTCTGACCAAGACACTCTGGGGTGAGACTTCATTGTTTGGAACTGAAATCTTACAGTGGGAAAAATACTTTTTTCTCCTTTCTTTAAAAAGCTAGTAAGAACATTCTTGCTCCAAAGAGCAATGGGCAAGGTATAGGTATTGCAGGCTCAGTATACAATGAGTGAGCTGAAGTTATCCTTTGTTAATGCTGTGGTTGCTTTCTTTCTTTCAGTTGTCCTCATAGCTGATGGTGCTTCATTCAGAGTTCACCAGAAACATGCTCTGCCATGTTCTCAAAAGTCTATAATTAGAATTGCCATACTTCTCTCCTTCTCTCTTTTTTCATCAGAGACCGGGGTAAATATAACTGAGTTTTGGCAAAGCCAAAGTGTAAGATAGGGCCTGTAAAATATAAAATAACAACCTAAGTTTCTGCATCCATTTATTACAGCTGTAATTCTATCTTTTGGAAAAAAAATCATAGTCCAAGGTAAGCACCTAGTTATTATTCATTATTGTAGCTGTTTGATGTCTACTGAATACATTTTACATTATTCTTAATATTTATCTATTATTGCCATAACAATATCAAAAGCATGAGTATTCAATTCCTCTTCTTGTCAGTCATTATAGTATGTAAGAAGCATATGACAGCCACAAAAATAGGGATACTTCATACTTTTTTCATTGCATTTCTTATAAGAGTTGCCAGACTAATAAACTGATATAACTTGAATGTCTTCTCAAGAAACAGGTATTCCACTGGGTAGAGTATTCCATGTCTCCATTTTAATATACAAATCAGAGGAAACTTTGTGTACTCATGGATATTTTCCAGCTTATTTCTTCCATTGTTATGTACACTATCTCAAAATCCCAGTCAAAAAATGGGAAAAAATTATAGACAAATTAAAGAAGAATTTGCATCATCTTGCCCCTGATAAATTGTCATTAACAGCATCAAAGACCAAATGCAGCAATCATTCTCAATGACATTACTGTGTAAGACATTTTTAGATTAATTAAGGAATTATAAATTGTTTTGCAGAATTCTTGAAGAACTTCGTAAACCTGTTTGGTTAGAGTAAGTAAATCATTCTTCAAATATTTCCTAGTGCTAGTGATACATTTCACTGGCTCAGTGAATGAGATACAACTGAAAGCAGTATGTGACAAACTCACAAATGGCACCATAGTCTTACAGCTTAATTAATTAATTCATTCCTTATAGAATTTATAACTAGTCTAGACAATAACTCATTCATGTATATATAAGTAATGAACAAATTGCTCTGGGGATATTGCACAAAGACCACCTTATTATAAATGACTAAGGATGCCATTTCGAAAGAAATGAGTAACATTGTAGATTTGCAGAACAAGGAACTAATGGCATTATAACTTAGAACAAATGTCATAACTGGCATGGATTTCAATAAAAAAGCATAGCCCACAATCAATATAAATACTGTACAGCTACGTAAATGAAAGTTATTGTGAGAAGCTCTACAATGTTTAATTTGTGATGTAAAATCAGTGAGGTTTTTTTTGCTGGATGTGACAATGGCAGTCAGAAAAGCATGCCTTGGTAATTACGGTCATATTTGTTCATGCTAGGGACATAATTATCCATCTGTAGCTTATCACAAGTACAAAGTACAAAGAATCAATGAATCATATCATTACTGTATTTTGTGGTGCTAGTCAATCATGATATGTCCTACTGTATCTTGTTGCCTTAGAAATTTAAAGGACATTACCATTCTGTCCAGCATTTGTGAAGTTTTGATAGTAGACATTTGAAGGATCTTCAATTATTATTGAAGAGTACATACACTTTTTAGCATAGCATCTGAAAAAAGTTAATCGCACCAAACTGAGATAAATTAAAATTTTATTTATGCATTTCTTTAAAGCTGTATATCACAATTGGCTGAAATAGTAAAGAAACAGTTTCTTTCCTTTTCCAATTAGAGATGGAACTGATAAAATGAAGTATCAGAATATATAATGGCCACCGGGTATTCCAATTCTTCATTCTCCTATTGATGTCTGCCTCAAAATATATGTGGTTAGCTAAATGTGGTGTGGCATGTATGTGGACTATATAGTCCTTTATCACTTAGAAGCATGTTTCTCCCCAAATGTGATTTATAATGTGGGGCAGCCAAGATTATGATACAAAATGAAGAAAAGTCAGGAGACATTGTAGAAGCCACATAGAACTGGCAGATTAAGAGAAGATACTATGAACATCTCCCATGTATTTTCTCTGATGAACTCCAGTGAAGTTTGCTATTATTCCTGAAATATGTTACTCCTACCACAGGAAAATCAGTATTGTGTGAAAGCATTTGGTGGAACTATGGTTTTTTTTGTTTAGTTCAAATGGCTGAAATGTCTTTTATTTGCCAACTTGGGTGTTCGCACTTCGCTGGATTGCAGAGCAATCAAGAGAAAACTATAGACCACAGGATTTATACAGTAGTTAGTGTTATAAACATTTACCAGAAATGTGTTTTCCATAAGAAAATCAGCCTTTGGCACTCTCTCATATGGAGTTCTCTAGGATCTACCACCGATGGTGAATTCCAAAATGATGGTTTTGAAAATAAATTTCCAGATTTAGCCACATCTGAAGAATCCACAAAATTCTTCTTTGAAGGCTAGAATTAACACCTTTCCCACACAGAACAATAAAAGCAGTATTTTCATACACACAACACACACACACACCATTTCTTTCCAAATTCTTTTACTAATACAGTATACATACACATATATACATACACAAATACATTCACATGCCTGTGTATCCGTGTGTTAGGTTTTGGTAGACAACAGGTGATGGAATATTTATCAAGAATGCATTGATAAATAAGATAACATTTCAGACTTTCTTATACATTAAATTGACAAACTTTGGTGGAAAGAATATGTTGGCTAGTATAGATTTTTAGTTTCCTTTGGGAGATTATGTTCTGTTTCACAATGCATATCTAATACCTACATTTGGGATCCATTAATATCATATTACTTAGCATGCCAAAAAAGAAACTATTTATTAAGGCATTGACGCTTTTAAAAATATCTCAGGAAGTAGTCCAGTGGAGTTGTTCAACTGCAAATCACAGCCATACAGATAACCTTTAATATTTAACTAAATGAGTTCCAAATAATGCTGTACGTTCAAAGCCGCAATATTATTTGTATGGAAGGTCATAACTTTTAATATAACTGATATGCAGTTTGAGCATTCTTACAGATTTGGTGCTCACTGTAGAAGTCTATACACATAAGTGCTTTTTATACATTTAGCTGACTCATTAATCCAGCTGCCTCTAAGAAAACGTGGCTTGGTCTCAATTATTCATGCCATGGTTATAGTAGACTTCATGTACTCTGTGTTTGTGGGACTGCTTTTAAAATAATATCCAGAAATTACAATTAATGTAAAATATGACAATGAAAACATTTTTATAATCTAGGTATTTGGTATTTCAACATAAGATTGTGTTATTAAATATTTATATTTTTTTTAAAAAAAGTTTAAAAATTATGTATTTTTCTGGAAAGAAAACAAATATATTTTAGAACTGCTTCATTTTCTTGTATAATTTCAAGCTTGATGAACTTTCCAACATCAAACAATTTTCATAAAATGTCAATATGTTGTGTTTATGGAATGCCGTTGCTGCTTCTTTGGCTCTCATGCTCCATCACATATATTTTAGGGTTTCAGACTCAGATACTGTGGTCAGCCACCACCCTGTTTACATGCATTTTCCTTTCCTTCTACTCCTGATTTCCAGTTAGCTGTTTGCATATCACAATAATCTTTTCTTTTCTCCCCTCGCCTCCCCGTCTGCAAATATATATTTTGATTCTTTGATCATGAAGACACAAACAGACTCCAGAACAAATAAGTATATTTAGGATTAGCTAAATATCTATACATTTCATTAACACTTTTGCAATTCTATGGATCCCTATGGCTCACAATTTATGAGTACTTCAGCTAGTGTGAACAGGTGTTTCACTTTGGAAAGAGACATCTCAGGGGCTGGAGATTTGTGCCCAAACCAGGAAAATGTCCTACTTCTAGGAATCCATCTTAGCTTTCAGCCACAGCAGCACAAGCAGTAACATGGGAAGCAATTTTCATGTTTGCCAATTCTGTGTCTGAATGATGACTTTAGTAGGTCTACCGTATCTGACCGATAAAAATCGAGATGATCACAACAGGTCAACAAAAAAATTAAGATTTTAGAAATGCTACTATTCATCAATTGTTCACCCAGGTTTTTGCAGTCTAGTTATGAAAGCTCTAACTTGAATACTGTGCTTGAGGTGGATTGAACATCGTCATCTTCAGTTCTTTAGGAAGCAATAGTAAGAGAATGACATTAGATCATCACACTTTAATTTGCCTGGGTTTTCTTTCATTCATAAAGATAGGTATGAACTTCTCATTCAATGGGAGATGAGGATAGAAGAGAAAATTTATTTCATTGTGCACATTGAGATTAATGGATAGAGGAAGCTATTGATTGTTAGTTATTTCTTAACTTGGTTTGGCCTGGGTAAAAATCATATTTTACATAATGAAAGAGCACAATGGAAAGGGATCAGAGAGTGATTGGGGTGCTGAAAGTTGCATTGTTACAGGAAAAACCTTTCCAAACAGTCTCTCCTCTTCCCCTTTTTTCAATTCTTACAGCAGAATTTTTTGTAGGGCACTCTTGGGAAATTCAACTATTGATTAATATTTATACATGTTTAAATATGCAAAAGATAGTGTGTCTCATTTTTTATTCCTGGAAATTCTGTTAGCTAATCTGCAGTCATTTTTTTTGTTCTATCAGTGTTTTAATTTAGAGCTGAAACAATTGGCTATGTACAACCTACGTGGTTGATCTGTTTATGCTTAAAGAAAGGACTCCCTAATTCAATAAATAGTCTCCAATTTTTGCTTCATTCGGTATTAGTGAAATCAAGAAATTACAATTAACACATCTTGTTATAGTCCAGAATATAGAAAACTAGCTTCCTCATTGTTGATAACAACAACAACAACAACAACAACAACTGCCATCAAACAACAACTGGTGGGAACATCAACCAGAAAAGGATACTGAAAATGAAGTCATCAAGGTGCTCTGGGATTTCAGAATTCAATGTGACAGACACCTTGCCCACAATACTCCAGATATAACGATTGTCTACAAGCAAGAAAACAAAGTCCGAATCATCGATGTGGCAATACCGGGAGATGCAAGAATCAGTGGTAAAGAGTTAGAAAAGACAACAAAATATCGAGATTTAGAA
>JANHFO010001476.1:55325-70811 GCA_032468095.1 Pareas carinatus
TGACTCGCCCCCAATGGCCAGCGATGGTTGTAGCTGGCCATATCGGGACGCCGGTAACCACAGCCACTCAGTCTTGGTTTTTGCAGTCTTTCTAGAATCCCAACATCTTTTTTAATCTCAGTTTTAGTTTTTGCAGTCTTTCTAGAATCCCAACATCTTTTTTATATCATGGTGACAAAAACTAGATGCAGCATTCCAGATGTGGTCTTACCAAGACATTATAAAGCAACATATCCCATGACCTTGATTCTATCACTCTGTTTATGCAGTCGATGACTGTGTGGGGTTTTTTGGCAGCTACAGCACACTACTGACTCATATTTAAGTGGGTACCCACTAGGATTTCTAGATCTCACAGTTAGTGCTGTTGGGCCAAATACTGCCTATTCTATATCCATTCATTTGGTTTTTCTTGCCTGAGTGTAAAACCTTACTTTTCTCACTTTCTCTTTCCGTGCTTGCTGTCTTTCTTCATTTCCACTGCCAGTGTCCTTAACTCTTGCCCTGAAACATTTCTGTATTGTTCAACTGGATTTCAGTCAATTTATTTTTTACTGAAACAAATGGAAAAGTGGATAATTATAAAATAAGGAAAAAGGAAAAAAGGCAAAATGAAATTTGATACTGTTTTCATTGTTCTTTGATAAATGTCATAATGATTATGTTTTAGTATTAATTTTAATTGTTTTACAAATTGATTTCAGCTTGTTGTAACCTTGTCTGGGAAAACTCAATTTGAAATGCAGCATAGAACTGAACAAAACTCAACAACTAGATAAATAAATAGTAGGACCATATAAAATCTTTCAAGGTTGAAGTGTTTTGATCTACAAATTCTGATCCAGAAATTCCCTACTCTAACTTCATTGGAAGTGTTCTGCTAGGGTGGTGTTACTGAAAATAGTTTAACCTTTGTTTCAGAGTCAACTTCACGGTTCCATAACTGGTACGGGATATTTCAGGACAGAAGCATTTCAACCCTGAAACATTTTTCAAATGTTATATTAGGGATTCTTAAAAGTTTATATCTATGATTTTTACCAGGAAGTCTCATTTGATTAAGCAAAAGTATTCTTATATTCAGCACAAATTAATTTGGTTAAAAATTCTAACCAAATTTGAATGAAGCAGCCCTAATTGAATGTTTAAACATTGCTGTTGTTTTATTTTAAAAAACCTTTCATTAATGACATTTCACACATTCGTGAAATGAATATTATTTCATTAATATTTCATTAACGGATATTACAAATGAATATTACTGACACAAATAAAGGCACATTTTAGTATTCTAGCAAATTTAAAATACATTTTACAGGTAAGAGAATAAACTTTAAATTGAATTCATGCTTTGGAAGTGTTGATTATGAGAATTTGTTAATTAATTTTTCCAATCAATAACTACTGTTCTGCCAGTATAGATGGAAATATTTATCAGTTTGATTCTAACTGTTCTCATACCATCTAGGAAAACATCAACTTATACAAATATAGAGTTGCATGGAATTATCTATGAATTATTTTTTCAGCAATTCTTGATGATTCATTGAAAAAAATAAGAGCATATTTTGCCATACAACATTTGGAATTAATAAAATAATTTGTTAAATTATAAGTAATATTTAGTGGAATTAATACTGAATACTAAATAATGACATATTTCATAGCTAATAATAATAGTTATTAAAAACATGAACGCTAACCAATGGAGTTCTGCGGAGATGTGTCTCAGAGCCGGTATTGATACCTTTTTCATTATTGACCTGGATAATGAGATTGATGAGCTGCTTATCAAATTTGCAGATAACAAAATGTGGAAGACTGGTTAATATCTAGGATAATACAATGAGACCGCAATCTAATCTGAACAGGTGGGAAGATTGGACTGAGAAGAACAAGATGTCCTTCAAGAAGGAGAAATGTAAGATATTGCGCTAAAGGAAGAAACATGTCAGACACAACTTCATGACTCAGCATCCATGGTTTGGAAGTACCACATCAGAGAAGGACTTGAGTGAGATACCTATATGAAGTTCTGGGATGCATTAGAAAAAGCATCACATTAAACTCGAGCAGTCCCTATTTCCCTGTATTTGGCATTAGTAAGTGAATTCTTGCAATTTATTTATATGACATTTCCAAAACATATTAACAGATTAGAATAGATTTATGGAAATATGATCTTCTTTATGGAAAATTTACGGAAGGCACCAGAGGATAGGTCTTGTGAAAAGAAGCTGAAGGAACATGGAATTTTTGGTCTGAGAAAAGAAGATCGAGGAGATATATGATATTGATGTTCTGGTAGATAAAAAAGGATGCTTTAGGAAAGATAATTACAATCTATTTTTTTCTCCCAGAAACTAGTAACAGAAACAATGTGTATGAATTGCAGTTACTTGGATTTCACTTAAATATAAGTGAAATACTGTATTGACAGTACCATCTCTGTAGCAGCGGAAGAGTTTTCCAAAGAAGACTGTTGGTTCTCCATTTCTAGAGGTTTTTTGAAAAAAGACTGGACAGCCACTTTTTGAAGATAGTTTAACTGTCTTATTTGCGCTTTTTGGAGTGTTAACTTAGATGCTCTTTGTGGCTGCTGCCAAACATATTATTCCATCTATCTGTATGTGTGAAATCATCTATAAAAAGTGTAGGTACACCACAATTGTATTCTTCTTCAAGGACATCATATCATTTTTATAAGAAATAAAAAGATGAAGCTTAGAATGGAATTTGCTTTTAAACTTTGTGGTTCACTTTAACTAAATCGGAGTGAACAATGCCCTTTAATGCAGTGCTTATTCATAATACTAAAATATAAATACATAAATATGTTGTTTGATTAAACACTTTCATAATACTAAATTTTATGAAAGGATTTCATTCACTACTATGAGAAAACATGAAGAATGGTCAATGGTTACATTAAAATATAACTCCCAAAGAATTTGATCATTGTAATCTATCTTCTTGTCTTATATTTATAAAGATTGTGTAGATAAATATACAGTCATAACTAATCGTATGAATCTAAGATGTCTAATTTGTAGTCGCAGCAGAAAACTTCAAGATTTGCAGGTCACAATCATCTTTTTTAATAACACTCAAAGTTTCATAGTAGCTGGTAAATAGAAAAATAAAAATGTCTAATCAACCTTTCCTGTTACAGATCAATAAACCACGAAGAACTAAAAGTTTTATGTCTAGTTGGGATGTGCACTGAATAAGACTGAAGCCTGATTTGGGACCAGATTTCCAGTTAAATTTGTCAGAGCAGGTGAATTTGAACCCACTGCATTCTAATACTGAGTTTTCATAGCAGTCTGTTTTTCTGGAAATCAAGTGTACTGAAAAGAGTACTATCGTTGCAACCATAATAAAAAGAAACAAGCAAAATCTTCTCCTATTGTTATTGACTTAAAATGATTAGGTGGGAAAGACAACATGACTAAGAAAGAAATTCAATAATTGACAGATCTATCTTTAGATCAGAATAACCTCTACAAACAGACTATTGTTATTTTTTCCAGCCACAGTCCTTGACTGGTGAATAAAATTTGTGTGCACCCAGAGTAATTCCTGGTTTTATTATTTGCACAATGACAGCTTTCTCAGTAGTTGTCCAGATTTTCAAATTTTCTTTCAAGAAAAATCACATTTATTGGCAGATGTATATATAGAAGTGGAGATTTAGTTGATGAAGATGAAGGCCAACATTATGATGCACATGTGTTTACATATGTATGTATGCATAGTGGTGTCTTTATTTTTATCTATTTGCTGTTTTTATATTTATCTTTCAAAAATCATTTTATTTTGTTAGTCCACTTAAGACCATCCATTTGCTGAACAAGTGGGAAATAAATATCTCACATAAAAATGAATGTTGGTTGTATGGTTGGTTTAAAAATAATGCCCTTTAACAAAGAAGTCTAAACCTGTGGATTGTAACCATCCATTTCTCTTTTTCCAATGGAAGAATCATTTCTGTGACTTTGATGATTGGCTACTTAAGTTTTCCACTTATATTTTAGCATTCTAGCTATTACCGCTCACAGATTATCCATAAATTTAAAATACACAAATACTGATTGTAATACAATGAATAGAATATTGGTTTTGCAGGTTCATCTTCTCACTCCTACAGAAATCTTGTTCAGGAATTTGTGGCACAGAACTGCAACTTTAGATTAAAACCAAAGATATATAAAGGTGACGTGCAAACTACATAGAGTACAAGGAAATGGATCTAAGTGATAATACATCTTTTCTTAGTTAATAATCATTTGCATTATTAACTACTATCCTGATGAAGCAAAATGATGACCAGATGAAGGGAAGAGTCATGAAGCTGAACAAATTCTCTGGAGAGGAATAGCTTGGGTAATACATCTGAAGCACATTGAAATTGTCAGATTCACAAGTGAAGTAATTTGGGGGGAAATTATCTAGGCGTAAAGTTCTGGAATAGTTCCCTTTGAATGACTGTTGGAACAAGAAACCACACGTATTTTAAAAGAGAATTGGACACCTTCATGATGATGGATAACTTGAGATTGCTTTTCTAAAGCTTCAACTGTGAACCATTGGTTTGAGAAAATAAATTTCCTCTTTCTTCCTTCTCTGGAACATCAGGGAGTAGAGTTTCATCTCCAAATGCAATTTCCTTAGGATGACTTGATAGATTGATTTTCATTGAACTCTAAGCCTAATCTGTCCACTCATCTGCCCAAAGATCTCCACATCCCACCCACCTAGTAACTGGAATTCAGGATGTATTGCCTAGTGCTTCTCTGAAATATTTGCTTTCCATTTCAGTCCATGACTTCTCTTCCTATAAGAAACATTTCTTTCTGGCATACTGTTTCTATATTTGTACCAGACTTTGTTCTGGACAGAACTTGTTTCTTTATGTGTGTGGGATGGAACTTGATTAAATCAAGACTTGAATTATTTCTGGCTCTAAAAATCAATATATCTGTGTTCTGATTTTCATATGCGTATGAACTGAAATCAGGAAGGAGAGAAAATCTTGTACTGGTTAGTACAATGCATTGTGTTAATAGATTACATCTTCTCATGGGAAACCAGGTATTCTAGAACATTGACAATTATAATGAAAAATGAATGTTGATATGTACCTTTTTATTATTTTGTAACCATGGTATTAAAAATATCACCCATGAGAATGTTGATAGAGTCTTTATTTTTAAAAACAATCTATTTTCCATCAATTGAAATGAAAAAACATGGCATGGGACTGAATCTGAACTATTTATGAAGTAAATATGATGGAAAGTTCTTCAATAGAATGATCTTTATTGGGAATGCAATAGATTCTGAAACTCTTCTCCTGCAACTGGAAGAATAAAGAAATCCTCACCTCTGAAATTCTCTAACGATAGAAATTAACTCAGTTCGTAGTATGCTTAATCAGTTCAATGAGGGGGTTATGGAAACCACCTAAATGAGTTGGAGATTGACCTTACAGTATTTATTTTACTCATTTAGCCAGAGTCACTTTTAAATGTGAAATAGGGAAGGAAGGAGGGAGGGAGAGCATTGCAGTAGTCCAGGTGGAACAGGTGACCTTCAACATCGCTGAGAACCTGATCATACCCAACTGCCTAGACCCTGTCACCTATGACGACCTGAAGGTGAAGTTGGAGGAGCACTTCACACTGATGCTGTCTATCATAGCCTGGCGGCACACATTCGCAAAAAAAGACCAGTGACTGGGAGAATCCATCACCGAGTTCGTGGCCATACTGAGGCATGCGGCCTACCCATGCAAGTTTAAGAATCTTGAAGAGTGGTTTCGAGACTGCCTCGTATGCAGCCTGGGGAATTGGAAACTTCAACAGCGCCTCTTTGTGAAAGGGGTCTCATTGTTCCAGGATGCCCTGAAGGAAGTGATGGCAGACGAGGCTGCAAGGGCAGCAGTTAAGCTCATGAGGCCACCAGAGGACAGAGCAAAACCACTGACCATTCACCACAGGTCAGTGGTAGTGGGCAACCCCCAAGAAGGAGATTACAGATTGTCCGAGCCAGAGGAGAACGACTGGCTGCAGGTCGCCCATCCCAAGGCAATACCAACTCTGAAGAGAGCACTGTGCACTGGCTGCGAGGGAGCCCATCCACAGGCATCATGCCGTTTCTGCACACACTATTGCAGACCATGCTGAAAGCAAGGCAACATGGCTGTCATGTGCTAGGGATGGGGGTTAGGAGTCGTATCAGGGCCCTGGGGCAGATCCGAATAGGCCAGTGTTCCACCCCCTAAGGGAGGTTTTGAACAGGGAAAAAAAGCAAATTAAGGACAAAATGGAGGTCCAGGTCTGACTATAGGGAGTTCTGTACACCATGGAACAAGACACAGGGTCCGCCCTGCCCATTATTTCAGCCATCACCTTCTAGCACATGTGCAGGGCAGGGGACAGAGAATAACATTGAGCCATCCAAACTGTTCCTTTTCAGGGCAGTCGAGTAAGAATGTGTGGGGAAGCCACTCTCATGGTCCAATTCAAGGGGTTCAAGGGACCCCCCCCCAGACATCATAGTGGTTGCAGGTGAACGTGTGAGCCTCATTGGCCTTGATTGGTTTGGGGCATTGGAGATCTCCATGATCGGAATCAATCGAACCCAGGCAACAGACCTGACCACCATTTGCCAACAATTCACCGATATTTTCAGCAAAAACTTAGACCAGTACAAGGGTACTCTGATCACATTTCACTTAGACCCCACTGTACCGACCCCCCGTGCAGATCAAGGCCTGGGGAGTACCGTAGACACTCAAGCCCAAAATCGATGCAGAACTGGACAAGCTCATGTGCCAAGGGATCCTCGAGCCAGTGGACAGCGGCCACTGGGAGACTCCCATCATAACACCACTAAAGGCAAATGGGAAGATCCGGATCTGTGCTGACTATAAATGCACAATAAACAAGGGACTTCAGCATAACATGTATCCAGTGCCAGTAGTCAGGCACATCTTAGAGTCCCGGGGAGGGAGGCAAACTTTTTTGCCAAGCTTGACCTGGCCCTGGTATACCAGCAGCTGCTGGTGGACAACGCCACCACAGAGGTCCAGACAATAGTCACCCATAAGTGTGCGTTCAAGGTCAAAAGGCTGCAGTTCGAGGTTAGCATAGTTCCTGGCCTTTTTCAGGGAGTTATGGAATGCACACTCAAGGGGATATCAGGAGTCCGACCATATTTCAATGATGTGCTCATTGCGAGAGACTCAGAGGCCAGTCTAGGCAAAAGGCTCAAGGCTGTCCTACAGAGGTTCTGCGAGGCATGACTCAGGTTAAAAAAGGAGTAATGTAGGATCCAGGTGGATTCCATGGAATTCCTGGGGTTCTGCATCGATGCCGCAGGCATCCATCCCACGGAGTTGAAACTCGAGACCATCAAGAAAGCACCAGCTCCAAAGTTCATGGAGGAACTTCAAACGTTCCTCAGATTGCTCAATTTCTATCATGGCTTCTTGCCTGGAAAAGCCATGGTAGCAGAGCCACTGCACAGCCTTTTGGATAAGGATGCCCCATGTGAATGGGGGAATAGCAACAAGTGCAGTTTCAAGGCTGCGAAAGCATTTCTCTCATCCAAATTGATGTTAACACACTTCAATGAGAGTCAGCCAATCTGCCTTGCGTGTGACACATGCCCATATGGGGTGGGAGCGGTATTGGGCCACCTCCGGCCTGACAGGAGCCATGCACCCATCGTGTATTATTGGCGGACATTATCCATTGCAGAGTGCAACTATGCACAGATTGATCAGGAAGCATTAGCCATAGTTGCTGGGGTTGAAAAGTTCCATGATTATATGTATGGCAGGCAGTTCACCATACTCAATGACCACAAACCACTATTGGTCAGGCATAGGGCCCAGTTACTTGCAGGACCGCATTCTATCTACCGATACCTCCCGCTGACCCACAAGCTCCCACAGGGTGGGCCTTCTCAGGGTGCCGCCGGTCAAACAATGTCAGCTGGCAACCCCCAGGGGAGAGCCTTCTCTGTGGCGGCACCCACCCCCTGGAACGATCTCCCCTCTGCTATATGAACGATTCCTGACCTTCGGACCTTCTGCCGTGCCCTGAAGACCTGCTTGTTTCAGCAGTCCGGCTTGTCACAACCACGCCCTGGTCCTCCCGTGTTAACCTGGGGATAGAGTGGTCTTAACTGTATTTTATTTAAATTTTATGATTGGATGGAAATCATTTTATTGTTATTTTAATTCAGGCCTGATGTAATGTTTTTAATATGGTTTTATTGTTTGTTTGTATGTGCTTTTACATTGCCTGTGAACCGCCCTGAGTCCTTCGGGAGAAGGGCAGGATATAAATAAAATCATCATCGTCATCATCATCATCATCATCATCATCATCATCATCAGTATTATTATTAGTATTATTATTATTGGGGTTATTCACAACCAAAAAACAGACCCCCAAATAATCTATCCACAAATGCTATGTTGGTCAATTTTTCTGTAAGCCTACACTTTCACACTGATCCACAAACTGGGGAAGAAAATGAGGCATTCAGACAGGATTGCCCTGCACAGACCCTCACCCAGTGCCTGCAGCACAAATTGGACAGGTTGTAACCTGACTGATTTCCCCAAGCACCAAGGCCATGGCACCAGGTGGAATCACCCTGGTTGTTCATTACCAGAAGCTGGGTACAGGCAAGGAACTAGGTTCCTACCCCTTTGGGCAGAAGTGGTTGTGACCCAAGTTCACAGGCCACTGAACTATACAATAATGTGGTGGGATGAATGAATCACCTGCCACCACATGGATCAGCTCAGGTACAGGAACGGCCGAGCCCCTAGAGTACAGGATGAGGGTGACTCAACCAGGGTGGCACCTGAACCATTGACTGACTAGCCAGCTGATTCACCCCAATTTGACCCACCACTAGACTGGTTTGCCCTTCTACCACTAGCTGTCAACCAGGATGAGGAGACCAAAATGGAAACAGCAAGGCTGCAGGGCCAGGGGAATCCCAGCCTGAAGGCACTTCAAGAGGGACCATCCTGAGAACCAACCATGCCGGGACCATCCCAGGAGCCAGCCGCCAGAGCAGACTCTTCCCCAGACTGCAGGCAAGCAGAGCCAACAGCCCTACCATGCTGCTCTGAGCGAGTCTGTCAGCAGCCCTGCACTTAGGAAGGGGAAACTTCATACCGTAGTAGCGTAACCATATTGCGGGGGGAAATGTTGCATGCCATGTGCATGCCAAACAGCACACAAATGGATCGTGAACGCTGCAGGTGCAGGAGCCCCTGATGACTTACCCACAGGAAACTCAAGCTGCTGATTGGCCAGATGGACTAGAGTGTGGTGTTCAAATACCCAGGTTCAGTGCGAGCTCTCCCCTTCTCTTCTACCACTCCAATGTAGACGCAATAAACTAGTTCTGTTCTATCAGCCACGTGTCATCTTTGCTCACTACCCAATACACAACACATGGGGTACGAAACACGTTTTTCTGGAAAAATTAAGGAAATTGTTATTTTGATCTAGATAATGTGATTGCATGCCACCAGACCCACCATTAAGGAGGTACTACTGAATTAGCAAGTGACTGAGATACGCATGTAACACAAATGGGATCATTGGCAATTCCTTGTTGTATGGTCATGAATTTCAATCTGGAATGTTCTTTTTCCATATTTCTTAGAATAATCATTTTATTCTGAAATATCTGAATCACTTTTAAAGGGAAATATTAACATAATTGAAGGAATGGCTGCAGTCAAGATCTTGCCTTTGTTCTGCTCTTTGTTTTTCTTCTTATAAGATCTGTTATTTTTACTTATTTTACCTATCTTTTGGTTAAAAACAATCTCTTAAAACAGCCCAAAACAGATCAAACTATAGCTGTTTTTTAAATAATCAATCTCTCTCTTTCTCTTTCTCTCTCTCACACACACAAACACACACAGACACACACACACTTTATTTTTAAATCAGAGTTCATGCTTGTTTATATTGCATGACTTCTACTGTATTTGTTTCTGACACATCCCTTCTCCATACATCATAAGCAGAATTTAAAAATTATCCAATCAATAGACTAGGAGCTGCTGCCTGTTACAGAACACTTCATTCTTAAATAAAAATCCCATTTTAAAATATTTGAAAAATCCAGTACATAAATAGAAGATAAACACTAGCCATCATTTTGTGTTCTGTCCTTTTTTGGGTACATTTTTTTCAATATCTAAACATAATGCAGCAGTTCCTCTTCCAAGAGCTGTTATTATCTCTTCTAAGAAAAAAGAATTCAATATGGGTGGTTTCAAGCTGTTTGCCTGTTTGTTCTTTGTGAAAAATGGATTTGCCTTCTTCTCCACTAAGGCCATCACCGCTTTTATTCAATGTAGTCCTGCATCTGATCTGTTGTAAAACAAAAGGCTGCAGAAAAACAGTGATAAAATAAAGCATCTCGGCAAGGTGCAGAGGACAATCAATTAGATTCATTATCTGCTCTACATTCCAGTCACTGTCTTTAAAAAAGAGAGCACATAATGCCATGGCAACAGTTGGAAATGCAGGTTTTTTTATGGTATATAATCATTAAGAGCTCTTCAACATTCCCTGAAAATTGATATAAAAATCACAAGCCTTGTACTAACCATATTTATGCTGATTAAATGACAAGTTTGTAATTTACAGGTGCCTTATTGCCATGGTAATGCAATCATACAATTCCATTTTAGAACTCAAGGGCTTTCTTTTTTTAAAAAAAATGCTGCATGATCACTGCCTGTGAAACAGACTGCAAAGTAAGATTAAATAGGAAAGGTGGCATGTAGATTCCTGACTATAGTGTTGACATTTACTGGACAATCAAATTTTGCAACCCTCCTGCACAGCAGCAGATGCTGACCTTTCAAGCTTTTCCCTATCTCCTTTCACGCATTACCTGCAGAAATTAACATTAACTTGCTTCTTTGCTCCTCGTACTGCTATTAATGTCACTGGAGGATTGAGAATCATGAATTCATTTATTACACAGACTTGAGACCGATTTTCTACTCCTGGGAGCTGGTATTTTTGGAAGCTGCTTCACTCAGCTACCTTTGTAGTTGAGGGATAGCTTGAAGCTACAGAGTAGGAAATGTCACCTGCAACAACGGGAGAAAGAGAAGGTAGAGGACAGATTCAAGGAGAATCAGAGAGGCCAAGAAGTTGAAAAAGATCCATGATAAGGAAAGCTTAGGGTCTGAAATGAAACATTCTAAGCTGTTCTTTCTAAGACAGTGTAGAACTGGTCACAAAGCAGCAGTGGGAGCTGTTCTTGTTAACTGAACTATGACAAATGTAAGCCCAGATAGCACAATGTGATAACAAGGAGTTGTTCGGCAGTGCCTGCGGCCCTCTGATATTATACTCTGAAGGAAATAATAAGTTAGACAGAAATGTCACAAGCAATCCAACTTAGATTTGGTTTCATGTCAGTAAAAGACAGGGCATAGCACCTAACAGATTTCCACAATATCTACAAAAAGAAGTCATGGCAGTTATCAAAGAATTCTTGAAATTTCCTTTAGTAAACATGCAATGTGACAGGTAGGGAAACTTTGCATTAAAATTATTGCTTCTTGTTTTGTAATTTACTGAATCAATGAGCAAAGGTGAGATTTTTCTGCATCTGCAAAAGTATTGAGTATATTTTGACATCCTTTATCACTTCTGGGCAACTTGAAAAATTCTAGTTTGACAGAGATTTCTTATTGTCTAACTGGGACTCCTAGAAAATTAGATATGTCATTCAACCCACTTTGGGAAAAGAAACTAAACCTTGTTCAAGCATCTTAGACTTCATGGTTCAAGAATCTTTAAGTCATTGCAAAGAGATTCCAATGCTACTTTAAGTTTTGCCTTAATACTTGTTGGCATGACACTAGCTTGTAATCCTTCAGTTTCATCTTTTTCTTGCTACTTGTTAGAGGAGGGTTAAGAGAAATTCTCTGTATGGTATTCAATTCCTCAAACGCAAATCACTTAAACCTTTGTTCAAAAAACCTTTGTCCAAAAAACCTAAAATATTCACAATGAAAACTGGTAATGAATAGTGTACTTCTATATCTGTTCTTCAAATGTTTTAATATTTACCAACTTTTGAATGCAATTGATAAAGGTCTGTCCTTGAGGACCATCAGAAGCTTCTGCTGGCCCACAATGCAACAGCACCAACACTTCCTCACTCCTTGGGCAGTCACTACCCAGCCACATTACACCATTGCTGTGGGAGCTGCACTGGTTATTGACATGACATTCATGGAAGCATGGCAGGAGAGGACTCAGAGATGGACTGTTTCTGTGGAAGCTCCTGTCCAAGCTAAAAACCTTCGTTTGACCATCTGTTATTATCTTACAATCCTTTATTTATTATGTTTAGATTGTCTAGAGTTTGTTCAGTTTGAAATAGGGAAAAATCACATAATTAAAATAAGTGAATGAGTAAGTAAGGACCACACTTGTAGAGTACTTGGAAAGAGACTATATTCCAAGACTTTATAAAATAATAATATAGTATGAGACAGTCATAAAAATATTAACACAAGACATGAACTAAAAATATTCAAAAATGCAAGAATGTAGTAAGATAAACAAAAGAAGACCTTTCATCCTTCTTGCCAGCTGGGGAACTCCAGAGAGACGAAGGTAAGCGGTTCCTTTCAAAGCCACCAAATATGTAGCATCCTTTCACTTAGATTCCATAGAAGTTTTCAACTATCTTATACAAGTTCTGAATCTTAAATAAACACACCTGCTTTTCAATGGTCTCATCTCACTGGATTTTTACTAAGGACAAGGAGGACAAGTCTATCTTGTCTTGGAATGCTTTGTCCTACTGCTAAGAATAAAAACTTCAATGTTCAACACTGAGGTGTCCTGCCAAGAATGAAGCAATCATGACTAAGAGTCTTTGTTTATGCTAGGTGGTGATGAGACTATTTCTTTCTCAATGTTAATTTATATTGATGATGAGAAAGACCATCCAGATACAGTATCTCACCAAATATAAGGCAAAATATGTGTAACCAAAATTTGATGTAGTTGTTTGTTAACAACTACACCATGTTTTGTTTACACTTATTTGGTTGCACTTAGACCAAAGGACTGTGAGTTCTAGTCCCACCTTAAAGTCAGAGGGGTTGACCTTTGGCCAGTCACTCTCTCTCAGTCTTAGGAAGCCAAGAAAACTGCAGGAACTCTTCCAAGTAGTCCCCAGGAGTCAACACTGCTTTGAATCCCTCCACTAAATTGTGTGCTGGGTATTGAACCATTACATGAAAATATAAAATCATAGTGAGCTTTGTGTAACATATCTAAGAGAAAGAATTGTACACTGACATCCAATTTCTTTCCACCAACCATCTATTAAAACCACCAGCATTGTACTACCTGCCCCCTCTAACAAAGAATTTTGTTTCCCAATGCCCAGTGGCTCTCCTCTCTGTGATTTTTGACTATGGCAATGATCTTCCCTTATATCTATCCTCTATTAGAGCTCTTTTCAATGCTCTAGAAGACAGCCAGCTCTTCTCCAGGGTTTATCATGGTCTAACATCAACCAAGACCATCTTGGAATAGCAAATAGAGCAGCAGCAATTATCTGTAATGGTAATTCTCAACAGTAACAGCAAGACACAAAAGCAACAACCAGGACCAAATATGTCACCTTGAACTTTCCTGCAACCTTCCTTTAAAAGCCTATTGTCACCATGTTGTGTACATGCATACTAGACAACCAACTGTGCCAAGAGAAAGTTATATCAGTAATAATTGGGAAGGCAATCATGTGAAACTATATCTACAGGTGTCTTCAGTTACCTGGGCATCATCTCACACTGTTCTTCTCAGATTCTCCTAAATTGTTCCTGAATGAAGAACAGAAAATTAAGAAATACTGTTTGGTTCATACTGCCCCATAGACCTGGATCATCCAACCACAGCATCTCTGACACAAGTATTAAGCAGTAACTATGTACGAGTCACCCTGCAAGGAAATCATATTAGTATGCTGCAAACTTCCTCTGATATCTCTGGAATCTTTTCTTTCTGGGAGAAATCCTATTTTTAACGGAAGAAAAAGGTTCCACACTGTATTCCTGATAGGACAATTCAAGAAGTTTAGAAAGAAGTAATCTTCTAACAACTACTAGAACAGTTTAATATATTTCTTTTCCTTCTTCATACTTCATGAATGTATGATAACTGGATTATTGATATTATTTGGAAAGAAGTTCATGGATATCAGCTGGCCATTATAAATGGCTTGTGAATGCAATTTGATCTTGGTGAGAAATTATTATTCCAAGAACCTAGAGGTAAAACTTGAAATGAAAAGTGTATTGGAATTTGAGAAGATATTGATGTATAGAGTTTAGTTCCTTTGCTTCCTTCATAACCTACTACAAAAGGTTTCAAAGAATTAAGCTAGCCAATCTGTCTCTGTCTGAAGACCTGGTAACTGTTTCTTATCCAGCAGTCTGTAAAAAGGTGTTTTTTCCCTTTTTAAAGAAATAAGGATTGTAAGAGGTTATCTAAATGGAAGATGAGGAAATTGATTTCTTTCATCAAAGAGCTGAAAGTAAAAACACATGAAAGTTGTTTCTATGGAAGAAGGGTGGGATGGGCTGGGAAAGAATTTACCACAACTAATTTCACTGGACACATCATTAAGAGCACAATTATTTTTAGTTACCTATAAAGTGTAAGTAGAAGCTTCCAGTTCTTAGGTTTTAATAGGAACTTATGTTTTGAAGGATGGGTTAGAGCTGGCTTCCCCAAAGTCAGAAGGATCAATGGGACTATCCAAGGGCTTAACATGTTATTACTGTTATGAAGGGGTCACTGAACTGCATAGGTTGCAGACCCCTGAGTTAGAGATTGTGGAGATTGTATCCAAGCCCAGAACTACTGGTTTGTGCCATATTTCTTTATTTATTAAATGCATATGTCATCCATCTTGCTTGTTTGCCATTTAGATACAGCATAGTGGCACATGAATATTGACCATGTTATTCCCTTTTAGAGAAAGTAATGTTGGACAGGTCACAAAAAAAGAAATAAGAAATAGCAAGTCAAAGAAATGTATGAGATAAGAAAAAGGAAAGGAAACATAGCTAAAATTTACTTTCCCTGGAAATCAACCTTGTTTCCATCCCATCCATATGCTTTTCTCCTTTTGTGCATCAACTCCATTCCATCACCATTTTTAAAGTTTTACCCCTCTTTTAACCCGTTACCTTTCCTCTATGTACCTCATCCTATTTACTCAATTTCTCATTCAATCTAGATCCATACAACACTCATAGATTTTGACCCTATTTCATCCTATCTTATGCATATTTCTTCAGTATCCCATTCCCATTTTCTGCTGTCAAGCATAAAAAACAATGTACAGTTTTTATTTTCTCTCTTATACAAATACATTACCTGTAATATT
>JANHFO010001476.1:82236-99211 GCA_032468095.1 Pareas carinatus
ATTGTGGTGTTAATAGAGGTTTTGAGAATGAAAAAGAAACAGTGAGGTAGCTAAGTAAGGCATAGAAATCATCACAGATGATGATGATGATGATGATGATGATGATGATGATGAAAGTTTCAAACCAAATCAAACCAACTTTAAGAAAGAAGAACTTACATGATCCAAAAGAATCAGGTCCACCATCAAAAAGTTCATGCCCTCCATGAAAAAAAAATCTTTTTCTCGTCAAGGGCTACTTTTAATTTATTTCTCCATCATCTGTGTGACAGCCTGTCATTATTTAAAGATCAATGGTGCCTTTTAATTGCCTGTTTTCCACATTAAGCATGCCCAACATCTTGAACTATCCTGATAAAAATGTACAACCCATCTCTCTGGGGCATGGAACACAAATGCTAACATTGCTTATCTGTGGATTGACCCACAGAGGAGGAGAATTCAAACATTTGTCTCTATCTGTGCAATAGCAATAGCTGTTTAGTGTTAACTATGAGGAATTTTCACCTGACCCTTGAAAGGTGGAGAAAGGTTTGATTTGGAGTATAATTTACCAACAGAGGTTCGCTGTCATATTGAAATTTCATAAAGCCATCTGCTTGCTCTGTAGCAATTAGCTTTCCTGTCCCAGTGTAGAGGGAAGGCAAAACATGAAGGAAGGTCCCAGAGGAGATGATCTCCAATATTTCAATGTCTGAATAGGAGGCCATCAGAAGAAATGGACAATAGTAAAATAATTTAGAACTGCTGCTGATGCCTGTGTGCCCTCTGCACAGTTAACGTCTAAAAACAGCATCTTTGAGATATGTCCACATACGTTTGCTTTGCAAGCTAATTGTTGTCACAGGGCAAAGAAATATAATTGGTAGAGCTGTTGAATCAATTTTGCATTTTAAGCCATATCCTCCCATCCTGCTTCAGTGTGTCAGCCTCATTATCTTGCATCACCAATCATGGAGAAATGTCCACATTATTAAAAATGGTCAGCATAGCTGGCATTTCCTAGTGATATTTGTTGTTTTCAAAAATGATGTGGTTCTACTGCAGCAAGCTTAAGGAAAAAATAATAGATCACCCTTTCACAAACATATAGGAGAATTGAGGGAATTCATTAACCAATACAAGGCTGAATGGGAATTATAGATGTTGAAGAAGCTGGTGAATGCCAGGATGCATAAGGTTGGCATAAATACTAAAAAAGCATGGAGAGGAGGCAAAGAAAGTTGAGGAAAATTTTCATGCATAAAGAAATAAAATTATGACCCTAGAGAGAAATTGAGATTTACCTAAATACAAGGTGTGTTTTTTAAAAAAATAAAAACTAAGTAACAACAACAACAAAGCAATGTATTAGGAATCATCTAAAAAGCTTGGAGTGAAAATGTGGCTGCTTGTTTTCCAAAGTCTCCTAGAAAACTTAATAGACCTACACTATCGGTGCTACTTCACATACCATGATTCATAGCTTGATATATGGTGGCCAGACTCAGTTAAATTCCCCATATTTAACACCTCATTGAGAAAGAGATTTATTTATGCAGTCATGACATTCACACACCTTGTAATATCTTAATAGTAAAAGGAAAAATAGACTTCAGTTTCTCTGTCACCCACTGTATATTTAGAAAGTCTGTGAGTTCAGCAATCTGGAGTGGGTTAAAACAAATTTCCTTTCTTGTCCTTTGTTCTAAGATGAAACACTTACAGATTTGTGACAATTGGTCGAAGAAAATTCTTCCTGTTGTTTTAGAACAGTGTTTTTCAAACTTGGCAACTTAAGATATTTAGGCTTCAACTCCCAGAATCCCCCAGCTATAATGTTTCTGCTACTGTTTAAAGGGGTCAGTGTTGGAATAATAAAAGACTATCCTAATCCCAATGTCTGCAATATTGTTTCCAATGGTTGTGGAAAGAGAAAAAGAGAAAAAAACAAACATGGATGTGCAGCTTCAATTTAGTCACCTGGCAACTACTTTAATACAAATCCATTTTCTTGGCAAGATTTCAGAAGTGGATTCCCATTGCTTCCTTTCTAGAACTTAGGAAATGTACTAGGCCAAGGTCACCCAGCTGGTTATGTGCGGTACAGATCCTGGTTTCTGGCTATCAAACTAACTCTCTAGAGACAAATACAGGAAAAAGAAATTCTTGCCTGCTGTTACTCTCTTGCCACCCCCTGATATATTTTTTCTTGCCCTTTATCCTATTTTGCCATATAATTTGTTTTAAGGTTTTAACTTAGCTGTAGTTTTATTAGTGAGTGACTTGTGTACTTGCTCTGATATGGATATAGGAATTGACTGAGAGTATGCAGGTACAAACAAATAAAAGACTGATTAATGTGAATAACAGGCTGGGGGAAAAACATAAACCTATCAGTACTCCACTGAAGTCTGAGTCTTAGATGTTTTCATGTCAGCTTTCACATTTTGATTAATCGTTGTACTTCTATCCTGCTTTTACAGTTTCGTTTTGCATACTATATGAAAAAGATCTATATTGGCTTCTCCTCCAGAGGTTATACAACTGTTCAAAAGTCTGTTCGCAACCTGCTGCTTATTTGCTTTGCTATTTTTCTACGATTTGGGTGAAAGGCCATGTGGCACAGGTTTAACTCTGTTTGCAGTCCTTCATCTCCCACAAACCACTTTGAAACTGACTTTTGCTTGTCTTCACTTTTGTTAACCCTGAAATCCTGAGTGTAGGCAAGGAGTATCATGAGTTAATCATTTCTCCCTCCAGCTGTTAAATAGGAGAGTTCAAAAGTGGGACTCAAAAAAAAACCTGCCCTTTGAGTTGTCACAGTTCCTGGAATAATAAAAGAATCCCCTACTTCTCAGTCTACAAAAAAAGGAAAAATAAAATAAATGGTTAGCACTCCTGCTCACATCTTTCTACATTGGTCCGTCTCCTTTCACAATCAAAAAATGAACAATTGTTATGGGGGCAGTGACTCTGCTGTATGTTCTCTCTTTTACTTCTTCAAAAAGGCTCAGTGCAAAAATAGCATGCCAGTTTTTGCAAGAGGGTGCGTCACACAATGATTGTAACATAATGATTTAAAATGACTTGTTCTGACTCTCACTGTCAGTATTGCAATTTTAGGCAGCCTTTTTTCCAATATGGAACAAGTGTTTGGAAGTTAAAATGAGTTTATTTGAGTTGGACTACTTCTAACAAGTCAGAAGATCACTGGAACCCTTCAAGTAAAGTTGGAACAGCTTTTCTGAACTCAAAAGAGTTTTAACTTCAGGAACATGGGCACTTCAACTTTAAAACTTTTCAGATTTGGATATTTCCAGCACCACAATTTGCCAATATTTGGTAGATTGTAGTGGAATGCTGAACAAGAGTTTCACTGGGGCCAGAATCTATGAGGCATAATAAGGCAAAATCAAAGTCAAAAGACTTTCAAGGATGCTCAATATTCTACAATACACACCTCTAGATTTTTTTCCCTACATTTTAGATAACTGACCAGACCCAGAAAAATTCAGATCTAGAAAGACATTGATATCATGGAAGATCTAGAGTTGATAAGAAATAATGAAAAAGAAAAGGTGATTTTAATTCTTTCAGTTTGTTGTGTACATAGAAAAGGTGATTATTGGTGCAAAAGCTTCCTCTGTTAAGAAAATGACTGACTTCAATTAAGAAAAGAAGCCCTGTTTAATATGTTTCTGCAATATATATTTTTTTTAAAAAGTGAACAAACTGCCCATTCTGATGTTCAGTGCCTGTCACTCAACCTGTCTCCAAAAAAAGAAAAGTTACAGCACTTCTGGAAATGTTTGACAAGTTTTGAGAAAAGGTAGTTTTTTTCATGAACAGCAAAAACTGAAAATATTTCTCTGAATGATCTTCATTTTCAAATGCTAAGCATAGTTAGCAAAATTAAAGCGGATTTAATCACATAAAAGAACAGAGGAACATCTCTTAAGCCATCTCTACTACAATTCTTTGGCTTTACAGTTTCATGCAAGATTTCCTAAGTTGCCTTTCTTGATATAAAACAATAAGAGGCTATGTAAGCTTTTCCAAATTTTGCGATATAGTTTGCCACATAATACATGCATACAAGCGTGTTTAGCTTATAGAAGTGTTGAAAAAAAGGAAAAATGTATGTGGAGGTTTATATGTATCCATTGAACATGAATTGGAAAGTGGTTTTCTACCTCTATGGGTGCCTACTCAAATCTAAATACTGCAAGAAAAAAATTGAATAGAATTTCACCTTTTCCCAAATACTTCATCATGAAAATCAGATTGAATATCACCAGAAAGGCAATTAAAGAGCCAGCTGAGATTTTGGGACTCTGGTGTTCAATTTCTTGCCAAGCGCTGACCTAAATAATCCTACAGGAGAACTGATATCAGATTTTTGGATTAAATTAAGAAAATTAGATATTGTTTGCCAAACATGGCACTGGGATCATGTTTGATTTAACTCACCACCTAAAATAGTACTGCTTTTTTATTATATTTTAATCAATAATAATTGATGGAAAGCTCTCAATGGCAATTTATTATCAAATGACAAATGTTGGAAAACTGAACATAGCATCTCAGTATTTAAGAGATAATGATACATTTACATTTGATTCAATATTGATTTTACAATCTAGACAGAGATTTCCCATAAAGATGCACACATCCATGTCCCTCTGTCTGTCAAAAGAATGTCACCACACAAATGCTTAGGGGAATGAAAACTATAAAACTAAATTACACCCTGAGGATATGTAGCAACATTCCTGACAAGTAAAAAGATGTGGATGTGCATTTATTAATCTATTTTCACAGCATGGAGAAGGTGGTAGTGTCCTTCAGCTTACCATCGAAGCAGAAACCCTGGTTGGAAATGTTATGCCAAACCTTTGTTACTAGTTCAGAAACACAGTACCTTCAGTGAGATCATCTCTGTCTTCTTCGACAATGCTCGCCTCAGATATATGACATTGCTACTGAATGACATTTGCTAAAATTTAAGGGTTTGTTCAAGCATATTTGTATCTATTAGTAGGCTTATGAAAAAAACTTTCTGCTTTGTGTGCATGTATGCATGCAGTGAAGCAAACATTTATCCATCGTAACATTCATATTATTTGCTGAATATAAATTGAGGGATGCTGGATTGGAAGAAAATGAATTTATATTGATTTAGAAGAAAATTACGAGATTTATGGTCAAATTTAATCTGATATTGTCAAACAAAAATTGGAAATTTTGAGAAGGAGAACGTAGTTGTACTAGGCAACAGAAGTGAAAAAGAGAATGGTTTATCCATTTTTGTCAATGCAATGATTTATTCAGTGTTAACACACCCTTTAAATAATCAAAACAATATTTGCATATATAGACATCACCAGGTGGAATATACAGAAATCAAATTCTCTTTCTACAAGTGGACAGCAACCCAGCCAGGGGCTGATTGTGCAAGAAATCGTAAAGTGGTTGCATGCAAGTTTCAAGTCAAGCTAAAGTGGAAGAAGAAGGCCAACCAGTTCCCAAAATAAAATCTTGAAGATTTTACCCACCACTTTCAAGCACAATATCAACACTTAAAAATCCTGAACTTCAGCTATGGGAAACCAGAGGAACTTTGAAATGACATAAAAGAAGTTGTTAAGCATGACAGTTAAAAGAAATTATCCAAGACCAAAAATTGAAAAAAGCAAACTGGATGTCATGGGGAAAAAACTGGGGTGGGGAATGTGCCAAGAAGAAAAGAGAAGTGAAAACCAAGAAAAGCGAGCATTTCAGGATGAACTTACAGTGAATTTCATAAGCTGTAGGGATAGACAGCAAACAACTATATAATATCTGAAACAGTGGTGTATACACAAAATGTGGTAAAAAATTAGTCAAATTGGTAGTCAAATGGTGTAATTGACACTCCATCATCTTGTTTTTATGTATGTCACACTGTGTATGTTTTTATGTATGACAGCTGAAATTGCAAATGATCTTCAAATGATCTAATATTGAATGTAAAGAAAACAATGAAAAAAGGACAAGCATAAAAAAAGATTTAACGAATGATAAGAGATACAACAACCAGCCTTCGAACTGACAGTGAAGATACTGAAATGGTGTATAATGTCTGCTTTTTAGGATCAACTGTCAAGAAACAGACCACAGACTTGCACTTGGTTAGAAAAACAAGGAAGGTGAAGAAAGAGATACTGAGATACTGTCATATGTTTATATGTATAAAAATTTCAGAATTGTGCAGGAAATGATTTTTCCTGTGACACACTACAGAAGTGCAAGTTAGACTTTGAAGAAGATGGAGCATTGACATTTTTGAACTTTGCTGTTGGAGAAGATTCCTAAGATTACAACGGAAAGCCCCCAAGACTAACAAATGGAAATCAATCCAGAATTTTCACTTGAGATGCAAATGATCAGGCTCAAATTATCATGTTTTAGACACAGCATGCAAAGACCTAGTTCTCTGGACCGAGTCTCTAATGCTGGGAAAGGTGGAAGACGGAAAATATAGGACAACCAGCAGCAAAAGGAATGCACCTGAAATACTATGTAGGAGACAGATCATCCTGAATAGCATTTATCTTTCTGGCTGTGAGTTTATACCAATTGAATGGCACATAATCACACACCCCATCCACTTTACCCCTCCCTATATAACTGGATATGAACGCTTTTGCAATTTATTCCATATCTCAGCTGAGAAGTCATTTAATTTCTACCGAAGCTTGCTTATAAATGAGAATTGTAATGGAGGAGTACATGTGAAGAGGCAAAGGATTTTTTTTCCTGAAATGCATTAGATTTAATACATCTAAACACCTGGTTTTTATTCCCTCTGATTTGAGACTTTTAATTTGTTTTCACTCTTTAATAACCATGAAGGTGATTAAGTCATTGTTTCCAAGTTCAGTTGTTACACATACCTATGGTTTAACCAATTCCAGAAATCTTCCACTTCAGCACATGAACAAAGGGGAGACCATAGAATAATAAAAAAAGAATATATAAAATCTAGAGAGAGTGCTTCTGGTTGCAGGGCAGCAACAGGACAGAAGATCTGGAGCTGCAGATCGAACTGTCCAAAATTTGGCAGTTTTGGGACCCTCTGAGGTCCTAGGCTTCCCTGGAAAGGAAGCCAAGGAGAGGGGGCATTCAAAGATCTCGAGAATGGTGGTGATCATCCCAAGATTGAGAAGAAACCCCTCTGACAAGCTGTCAAAGTCAGCTATGCTGATGTAAAAAGCAGCTCAGCAAAAAGCTGTGCTGGATCATGGAGCTGGTGAGGCTTGAATGACTTCAAGCCAAAGAAAAGTAATTTGCATGGGAAAGACAGCTACTTGGTGAGCTTTTAAAATTTCTGCATATCAAAAGACTATTTACCTGGTTAAGAGGATCAGTGAGAATAAAACTTGCAAGGAAGTTGAAAGAAGGTGACTGAAAGTGAAAGGGCTTAAAATAGAATCTAAACATTGTTGCATGCTTGAAAGTCTAGAACAAGAATTGTGTGAATTGTTTTAAAACAAAGGTTCCCAAACTTTTTCAGTCCTGTTCTGGACAGAGGGGCTAGTTGGAGCAAGATGCCAGGAAAGGATTAAGTATTTCTTTTAACTGGCCTCTATATGGTGGTCAGTGTTCAGTCCAAGGTAAAGAGACAGAAAGGCATGCAGTCCAAAATTTCCCTTAAACAGGAGTGCAGGCCGGGGTGCAGGAGTGCAGAAACACAGGGAATCAAGCAGAGTTCCAACGGGAGTCAGGAAAGCAGAAGCAGATAACACAGAAGTCAAAAGTCAAGAGATGCCGAGTCACATATCAAACTCAGGAATGCTGAAGTCACAAGCCAGGAATCCGAAGTAAGAGCCGTAAATCATCAGTTGCTGGAACTAAACCCCCCCCATCAAAGGCAAGAGCAGGCCACTGCTCAGAAGGTGTGGGGGCGGGCACAAGCCACCAGGCACGTAAGGAGCATAAGACACAGCACAAAAAGTTCACTGCTTTGCCGAATTAGCAGCGGTGGGAGCAGCATGGCAGAGCAAGGACAGTGCTCCAAAGTCAGCCTTCGTGCTGTGCCTTACGTTCCTTACGTACAGAGAGGCTTGTGCCCACGCACCTTCTAGGCAGTGCCCCCTGCCTCTTAGCACCCCCTGCCATCCCACCTCCTGGCCTCCTAGTGACCGCCTAAGTCATCCCCACCCAGGGAACCACTGTTTTAAAAGAACTTTATGACAAGATTTTCCCAAATCCCAAACTTGGGAAAATAATAAAATAATAAAAAGCCCTTTGATATTTTCTACTTGGTTTGTTGTCAACATTGGTTACTTGAAAAAAAAAGGGAAGTGACTGTGATTTTGGGTGATGAAATAGAAAAGAAGAACAGAGAAATAGAAACAGAAAGAGTGACCTTGAAGCCATCTGCTGTTTTGACTAAAGAAAAAAATATTTTGGATTCTGGAAAAAAAGAAATAAAACTAACAATTGCCACAAAATGAGTAAGACCACAAGAAGAAAATCTATCCCTACAACAGAATCTACAAATCAAGAAATGTTACAAGCAATACAAAAAATGTTTGGAGAGCAAAAATTGGAATTTGAAAAATTAGAGAAGAAACTTGATGAACATAAAGATTGGATTATCAAAAATTAAAAAGATATTGGAGAAGTAAAAGAAAAGATTATTGATCATGATAAAAGGTTGGAGAATGAGAAGCAGGTGATAGCTGCAGATTTGGCTTCATTGGAATTGGAAAAAGCAAATTATTACATTAGACTGCAGAATGTCCCAGAGTAAAAAGAGAAAGGGGACAAACTAAAAAGAAAGGTGGCAAGTATTTTGGCCAAATTGATGAACCCAACGGATGGACAAATACACATGGAGATTGATGAGATATATAGAATGAGTACTGCATTTGCAAGAAAATTAATCTTCCTAGAGAGACGCATGTCAGATTCCTAAGGAAAACCACCAGCTGGGAAATATTGAATAGAGCAAGAAATGTAGAAATACCAGCTGGTGACAAGAAGATTGTAGTGTTGAAACAGGTGCCCAAATGGATCAGTGAGATCAGAAAATTATATCAATTCTTGACAACAAAGCTGATGAAAAAAAAACCATCAGATTTAGATGGCTTGTCCCAGAGGGAGTTCTTTTCTACTGGAATGAGACCAGATATTGCTTAAACTCAGTCATGAAAGCAGAAGAATTCCTACAATGTCATGGAGATTTCTTTGACCAACATACAATATTTGAACCAATGGAAAAGATGGTAGAAATACTACAGGACCAACGACAAGCACAAGCAGAAATACAACAAGAGGACCCAATTAAAGAACCAATCAATATATTTCAACCTCTGACTTTTACCCAAGAAGCACTAGAACCTAGACAATTAAGACAGAGAAATAAGTAAATATGACAAAACATAGTGAAAACATTTCAATAAACATAAATGAACTAAATCACAAAAGAAAAGGAAGATAATTTTTTAAAAATATTGAGATTGAATTTGGATGTAATCTGTATGCAGGAAACACAAATAAAAGAACAATATTACAAATTATTGGAATTTCCTAAATTGGATCAATTATATTATGCTTCAGCAGATAGGAAAAAAGAGGGGTTGCAGTTTATATTAAAAATAAAATATAAATAAAAACTAATCTACAAATATGAGATGGAAGAATACTAATGATTGAACTCCTTCTACAAGGTTTAAAGACTTTACTGACTGTGATATATGCACCAAATGTTAATCAAGAAACCTTTTACCAAGAATTGTATGACAAGTTGACTGAGTTGCAATATAAAAATCTATGTTTCGCAGGAGATTTTAACGCAGTCATGGATTCTAAAAAAGACTAAAACTATGGCAAAGAGAAAAAAGGGGAGAAGAAGTTTACCAAAAGCTTTTTTAAATATGATTGTAGAATTGTGGTTTATCGATGTCCAGAGAGATTTAAATATGGGTAAGAGACAATATACATTTTATTCGAATAGACACAAATCGTGGTCAATAATTGACATGATTTGGATGACCTTAGATCTGAGAAATATGTTGCAGGAGGCAGAGATCGAGTCAAATATATGAGTAGATCACAATCCTGTTAAAGCCATATGAAAAGAAAGAAAAAGAATTTAGATGGAGACTGGACAAAATCATTTTACAAGAAAAGAATTTAATGGACTCTGCTAAAAAAGAAATGGATTACTATTTTAAAGAGAATAAAAGGGAGGATACATCTCTACAAAATACTTGAGTTGCGGCAAAAGCAACAAAAGCATAAAGCCTTACAGGAGAGAATTAGAATACTCGAAACAACAACTACAGGAGGAGCCACACAAATGTGTTTTAAAAAGACGAATAGAGATGATGAAACATAAATTAAATATGTTGGAGGCAGAAAGAATGGCGATACAAATAAAATCTGCCAAACAAAAACATTTTGAAAATGCAAATAAACCGGGATGATGGTTATCATACAAACTTAAAAAACAAAAAGAAAACAGAACAATGCATAAACTTTATGATGAAAAAGGAGAGATGAAGTACACAAAAAAGCAGTGAAAGAATACTATACAAAATTATATGATCAAGGAAATATTGATATGGTTAAAATAAAACAATATTTGGATACCTGTCATTTATCACAAATTTCAGAGGATCATAGAAAAATGCTAAATCAAGAAACAACTATGATGGAAATAATAGAAGTGATAAAAACGCAAAAGAATGAAAAAATGCCGGGCCCTGATGGGTTACCAGCAGAGGTTTATAAATCATTATAAGAAACTTTAATCAACCCATTGAAAGACTTATACAACGATTTATTGACAGGACACTAAATTCTTTTTTACAGATTTTTTTGAGTTATGAGTGTTTTGATTATATTGTGTTTTTATTGTATGTTTATTTGTATTTTTTATGTTGAAATTTTTTTAAAAAAATAAAAAAGAATGATGATCTGACTAAAGACAAGGTTGTGTCCTATGAATTCAAGCTATTACTTTGGACTATATTTCTTGAAGGTCATTTGAACTGCTCTGCATCTTTGCTGAGTTTATTACAATAGGAAAAATAGTTATCCTCACTGAAATAAGAGATGTATAATACTTGCAATTTTGAAATGTATTTTCCTAAAATCTCCTGAGCAAGCAGCATTATGTTATAAATACTATATCTATATCATATCACTATGTCACATTATATTACCAATGGCAGCATTATCCCTATCTCAGTTACAGGTCTATATAATAAATTGAAAGAATGTTAATTAAAACATTCAGTAAATTAAAACATTCAGTAAAAGTAGTAAAAGAATTATTCATTTCTAATTTCCCATTGCACTATTATTTTTGGATGACTTAATATAGCCATTTTTCAATATATAGTGTCTCCTCAGTTTTATTGAGATAATTTTTATTAAGCCTCTAATTTAAAAAAAGCAGGCTCCTAAGTTGGCTATTACTGTATAAAAATTAAATCAAATTAAGATTTACATGTGGATCATATGTCGAAGAGCAATAAATGTACATTAACATTTCTGATGTAAATTTCCCCACCTCATATATAGATATATGGTATACACACAATTTCCATAATCTTTTTCTGTCCTGCCTCCCCACTGACTTCCAATGAAAAGTATTTTCTGGTCATAAAGCATTCACTCAAAAGTGTCATCTTTAAAGTCAGTTCTATGATTAAAATCACAAAAATGAAAGAAAGCTCTATTGGGACATATAAGGTAGGTAGATCATGTTACACTGAACATAAGCAATGTTTTTTTAACTGAAAAGTCATATTTAGTCATTTGAAATCATGCAAATAGAAAATCCAAACCCAATAAACAATACCCTAGGACAGGGGTGTCAAACTCAATTTTATCGTGGGCCACTTCAATTGCTACTGTGGACACTGTGGACCACACGTCAACTCCCCTCCTGTGGCCATTGGCAACCCCCACTCCCACGCAGCTCCCCGATGGTCACTGTGGGCCTTCCAGAGCCTACTCGTGACTCGTCCACAGCCTACCTGAGCTAACCTAGGGCCTTCCAAAGCCCTCCCATGGCCATCCCATAGTCTCCCCGAGCTCGCCGCGGGCCGGATGTGACCCATGGGCCTTGTGTTTGACATATATGCCCTAGGATTTACGAGGTTAATAATAGTGGATGAAGAAGAACAAACTTTTGCTCAGTATTTTCTTCCTTCATCACACCAACTCAATAGATTGACTGACAGTTTACATAGCAAATCTCAAGAAAGCAGCTTAAAATATCCCCCAAAACATTTCGGTATGAGTTAACTTTCAGTTTGAAATCTACACAGATTGGATGCAAGAACAGTCGTAATTGCAACTACTTTACATAAATAGCCTTCCAACATAACAATTCTCAGAGCATTAAAAAAAACCCAACTATCTCCATTTCAGGGTGGTGGTGGTGATGGAGACAGGACTGTGCACCATATCAGTTTTTATCTTTATACCAGTCTGTTCTGCAACTTTTATGCCAAAAAGACCAGAAGCCAAAAGTCCCTCAGCCAATCAATGCTGTGGTGGCATTGAGCGAGTCATTCAGCTGTAGTTGGGTCCAGTGTCCTTGAGATGCCTCTGACGGCACATGCCTGGCTCCCATCAGCCATCTGCCAGGTCCTCAATCAATTGAGTGTCCAAGGCTGCACTCCTTTTCTCCTCTAAGCAAGGCCAGTTCCACCCCAAACGTCACATCGTACTCAGCCCCCTCCCTCCAGGAATGGCAGATGCTTACAGCAGCTGACAAGGACATCCAGTTCATATTTCTTGAGCAAAATGTTTTTGATTAAAATACTAATTTTAATACAGATTTCCAATTAACAATTTTAAGTCTCAAGGTTTAAATATTCACATAGGATATAGACTGATCAGATTCTAGTGACTCAAACATTTGTTTCTTATCAGCATCCTGTTGGCTTTGAATTTAACCAAGCAACCACAGATTCCTTAAAGCAACTATGTCCTCTTGGGTTTATGTGGGTGCTTTCTGAAGCTGGAGCACAATTGTGTATGTGGGGAGGGACTTATATATTTTTGTCTTTGAATCTTAAGTGCTACACAGCTTAAATTATTTGTATCAGCAGTGCATGAGTTACATCTGAATATATCTGTCTTTAGTGAAAGCACATTAAGAACTATTAAATTGAAATAGCAAATTTCATAGACAAGGCAAACAACTGAATACATTTCAGATTCAGTTTTGTGCTTCATCTTACACATAAAATATCACTGTTGTGTTTTAAGTTCAAATATTCAATCACTATTTCTGATCTTCTCTTTATTTAGCACTCAGATTTGAAAACAGTTCATTAAGCAAAAGAAGAACTAGTAAGATTAGATTCTTGTCCTAAATATGTCAGCATTCTGATTTCAATCAGTTGTCAGGCACTATTACTATAACACAGCAAATGGGATTTTCTGGTTTTCTCCAACTCATGAATTCATGTAGTCTGTAACATCTCTTGTTTTTCATAAACATATCTAGTAAAAGGTCAGTTTTAAGCCATTTTTCCTCTTCATCTGAAGCAGACACACCCAGTTAACAATTGCAAATTTAATTTGTTTTAAGTTTTATCTTTCCTAACATTTTGCAGGCAAATCTAAATGTAAGTCACTGCTGGTTTCCTCAAGACTGGAGTTCCTTAGTTTTTGCACTAAGACAGAAGTTGAGGTCTTTTTAAACCTATCAGCATCTCTTATTATTTATCTTTATTATTTTAATGTTCTATTCATTCTACTATAATTTCTTTGACTTTTGTGAGCTGCCCAGTGTTGTTAACAACAAAGCAGCGTGTAAATTTTAATTAATATTACTTATTGAAGCTGTTGGGAACTGTAGTTCAACTTTCCTAATTTTGAAGGTAGTAAAACAAATTATTTATAGCCTGAAAAAATAAAATAAAGTTAGTTCACATTTCCCAAAGAGTTACAGTTGATTGCACATCTTGCCTTTGTGATTTCTTTCTCCCCTATAATAAAAAAATAATAAAGAGAAGTGTTTGCTTCTATACAATATAACATGAATCACAGAGATTATTAACATAAAAAACTAGATTTCTATTGGAGGTAAATTTCCCAGAGGGATATCACTGATTACGAAACACAATATATTTTCCTGTATTGGACTTTTCTAGTTCTTCCATATTATTCTCATGTGTCATTACAGTCCAGGGCTCTTCAATAACATCTTATTTGATCCAAATATACAATTCAAGTTACAATTCAAGGAGTGTTAGAACCTCCATTCACAAACTCTTCAGGATCTGTCTGCCCTTATTATTCCCTATAATCCTGTTAATTTTTTTGTTCTTCCAAGCAAAATCTCACTTTGAGGTCCTGATCTCAGATTTATTGGCCAAAAGAAGCCTCACAGCTATAAACTCAGCTCCCTTCTTGCCTTTTTCTCTATGAAATACAATGTTTTTTAAAAAGATATTTCAGAGGTTTTATAAACAAAAAATTAATCTGGTTGTTAAGTCAAAAATTGTTTGATGTAATAAAGAAACTGGAAACGACTGTGAAATGTTGAGACTTTAAAAATGAAAAGAGAAGAAAACACATTATCATCACCACAATCAAATTTAAGTAAACAACACACTTGTGACATGAAAAAATCTCATCACAAAAGATAACAGATTAGGCAAAATATAGAACAGTTACTTAACAGAACAATGTAGCAGTTTCCTTACCTGTCCCCAGAGGGGCCATCTAATGCAGCAATGCAGTAAATCAGATAATGCATAGCCTTATAAAATTATTGTTCTATTTTTTTCATAAATTTTCTTGCAACGTAATTGACTCATGGTGGTGCCAGACAGTCTGCCCACAGAATAATTTATTTAACAAGAAATCACAGTATTGGATATAAAAAGGTAAGCTTCTTTGATAAATATATTAATAGAGAAGAGTGTGTGTATACATAAATACATATATATAAACAATAGTGTATTGATTTAATGCCTGGCTGGAAGTTGTCTTTCCATTATTTCCAGAATAAAAACTAGCTAAGTTTAAGGTCACTTCATATCAATGCTTTTAAGCAAAGATGGGAAACCTAAAATACCATTCCTAATTGGGATCTTCATTTTTTTTAGTTCTGTTCACAAACACAAAATAACTTAACTGAGTACAAAATCTGTAAAAGAAAATGAAATGCCCATTGATCTTTCCAGACTAAATATGGTGATAAATTAGTGATCCACACCTGCAAGCTATTTGTGCTTAGACCATAAGTAGCTTTCACAAACAGAATGAAATTATTAGATGACTCAGCAAATGGTGCAGCCTCCAGTTTCATTTTACAGCTGTACACCATACATATCTGACATAGGAAATGACAAGTTTAAAATGCTATATAACAATGAGGCCTTCCTATATAGGAAGGATCAACTGCATTTGTGGACTTAATATATGAGATAGACCTATTCCATGCATCAGGAGTCAACAAAATGATCAGAATGCATTACCGTATTACATCAGGTATAAGATGCCACCGATTATAATATAATATTTTTCCATGTTAGAAATAAAAAGTAAAAAAGTGAATATAAAAAATAAACTTTATTATGAACTTTATACAAGTTAAAAATAAATTTTATTGCAAAAATGTAAAATACTTTGCATATTTACTCACTTTAATCATCAGATTCAGTTTCCAATTTTTATGAATCACTTGTTTCTGAATCACTGTTTGCATTTTCCCACACAATATTGTCTTTTTTGACATTAACGGCATTAGTGATGCAGCATTTTTTTAAGTGAGTACTTCACTATTGATTCAGAATTTTTTTTTCCAAGCAGCAGATACTCATTCAGCAGGCAGGTTAATA
Organism: Pareas carinatus; assembly: GCA_032468095.1. Classification (NCBI taxonomy): domain Eukaryota; kingdom Metazoa; phylum Chordata; class Lepidosauria; order Squamata; family Pareidae; genus Pareas; species Pareas carinatus. Next base: position 98,082 of record JANHFO010001476.1, read on the forward strand.
CGGGAAAGGCTCTGTATTTTGCAAGCCTCTGCATTTTGCACCGGGGTTGGGCAGCCAGACCAGGCTGAAGGGCAAGCACAGAGTTAATATATAGGCCTCGCCCAGTCCTTGCTGAGCTGGAGGAAGGCTCTGCATTTTGCACTGGGGTCCCATATGCAGCAATGGCTGCTAGTTCACCCCTACCTCCTGTTTGTGAGATCTTGGATGAATATGCGCAGCTGCTTGGAACATACCTTTTACCCTGGTAAGACAACATCGAATATAAGACGCACCAAGAAGATAAAGACCCCAAAATACAAAACTGTGTCTTATAATCAATGTAATATGGTAATAACTTTCAATTAAATTGTTAAATTAATACTGTATAAGAACTCCACTCTGATTTTTTTAAAGAAAACTATGTATCTATGCATGTATGCATGCATGTATTTTTACTTGGGCCATTATACACAGTCACATAATGGTGCCAATCACCTAAAAAAGCTGTCAAAATATTTTATTTTAAAACAGTCACAAAAAGTAGAACAGTATTGGAAAACATTGCAAAATGTCTATTAACCTGACAACCTACATACCAAGTGTAAAGTTAAGTCTATTTACAGTGAATTACCATGAAGTGGTAAGCATTTTCTGCGTTTCACAAAAATAAAACAAACTAAGTCTGTTTACACCGCTAAAGGTAAAATATTTTGAAATCCAATTGCAGACTTCATGAACACATAAATATAGTTTTTCTTGATGGCAATACCAAAATGGTTTGCTGCTATTTTCTTCCAGGATATTTTCTTCAAGTTTCCTGCCTAGCATAAAGCTCTCTGGGAACTGAAAATAACAACGTGCTTTCCTTACTAATCAATTTTTTTGTTAGTTTTCTTCATAAAAATAAAATGGACTAAGTATAGCTTTTTCATATACTGTATAATTAAGATAAAATTTATAATTATTTTCTTACAAAAGAATGGTGCCATCTGATGCTCATGGCTGTTCCCCATGCTAAACAAGAGCATTCTTACTGTAGTCAATTTTATCTCATACTTTCTCCACGTTGTTCATTTCATTTTTTTTATTGAACAGTTTTATTAAACATATAATACATATAATGAAAAAGAGGGAATAAGAAAACACATAAT
>JANHFO010001476.1:114752-127843 GCA_032468095.1 Pareas carinatus
TCTAATCTTGGGAAGCCAAGGAGGGGGAGGGGAGGGGGAAATGGGTAGAAGGTGGGGGTTTGTGGGGAGAAAAGGGGGAAAAGGTATATATTTTATATTCCATATGAGAGAAAAAGGAAGAAGAAAAAGAAGATGGGGAGGGGAAAAAAACTTATTGTTATTATCAATGTTTTAACATATCATATGTATGGTAGAATCCTTTTTTTGTTATATATTTGTTATATTGAAAATAAAACTTTATGAAAAATAAATAAATTTAAATTTCTTGGCCTTTGACGCGTGCCACCTCTCGGGGTTCCACGACCCATCATCGAGGTAGGCCGTAGATAACGTGACGGAGAGGGAACTCCTGCAGAAATAAATGTAAGTTATTTCAATTTTTTAATTCCAGAGGTTGTGATTGGACAAAATATGGTTTCTTTCCTTTCTCCTGATTGGAGGGCTTTTGCAGCCTCTCCTGATCAGAGGGCTTCCCTGTTTGGTTTTGAATTTTTCATTAAAGAGTACTAATGGAGGGTGAGGAGCAGCAGGGCAGGAGACTGCGGGGAAAACTGCTTGGAAGTCATGATTGAACCAGTATTTCTGGTAGCAACAGGGAGGGCAGGGCCAGACAAGTCCTCAAAACAGCTGAGAAGCCTACTGAGCCCCCTTTGCTCTTTTTTGACTGTTCGAATAAAGATTCTGAAAAGACTTATAATATCCGGCTTTCCCCCCCCCCCCAAGCTATCACTCTTCTTCTCTGCAAAATCCGGCAGGGGTGGAGTGGGGAGGCTGGACAAGGCCTGCAAAGTGCTTTCAGAGGCCTGTCCTTTCCAAGGCTTCTCTTCCTCCACGGGGCACATGTGCCTAATTATACCAAATCCATAGCGGATCACGGGTACCAATAGCTAGTATATATATATGATGATTTATAAGATCTGAAATTATTTAAAATGTTTAAGATGTTGAAAATGGATTAGAAAGATGGGATAAGAGATTAACATGACTTTATGTAAAATATATAGAAGTTTAAAATTAGTTTGTTTGTTTAGAAGGGTAAAGAAGAACAATGGGGAATTAGATGAAAGATTAAAATTTCAGAGATATGATATGGAAGTAATAATAGAGAAATATCTAGGATATTTAAAATTAAATTTAACATAAATATTATAAAAGTGGAGTAAAACTGAAAGAATTACAATCTAGACCAGCACTGGTAAATCAGGATATGGCTGATGTGAACATTTTATAAAATGAGAAATTATTTAAATGTCTAATGGAAGATGGAAGGAGTAGGTGTAAAATTTTATGAACATGACCGAATAAATACTGATAGATGATAGATAATATGTTTATTCAGTTGACGGATGCTGATTGGAATATTGAATTATGGCGTTATATGTTTTGTGTGCTTGTTTTTGTTTGTTGTTGAAAATAATAGAAAAATTCTTTAAAAAAATAGAACTAAGCAAGATTGGTAGCCACTTTTGCATTTCTGATTTGCAAGTTTGGTAGCTGTTGAGGAGACCTTGGGGAGGGTGAGTGCCATATGCTCAGGCCCAACTTCTTTTGTCTGGTTCAGGTGGCAGTTTTTTCTTTGTTTCCTTAAAAGTTTTGTATATTTATCACTACCTCTCCAAGGGATTCTTTAGACAAGATTCCCGTTTTTTGTCTATTCTCCTTACGTGCCTCCTTCATCTTTAGGCATGGCAGCTTCAGTCTAGTCTCACAGTGACAATGAGAGGCATACTAGTCTCATAATGCAGGTAATTTATAGCTATTGAAATGACTTTGTCCATCATTACACAGGAGCTTGCAGTTATAAATTTCATTCTGTATCTCATATATCTCACCTGAAGTGTTTTCTACCACATCTGCTTTCAGTGCATCATTCCAAGTTCTTTTGCTATGAACAAAGTGAAACATTTTTTATTTACTTCCATCTCGCCATTCACATTATGCAGTACATATCTGTTGTCTACCTTATTTGTCCTCTACTTCCCCACTACCCCAGACCTAGATAACTGTAAGCAGTATAATATTACCCAAGTAGTGATTACTAGAATTTCCTTTTTAGAATCATAAACTTGGCAGTGCCCATTTAGACTAAATTCTCCCCTTTTCATAGTAGAAATTCAAATTTATGTATCCCAACAAATGGTTTTCTAGAATCTACTTGAAAATATTCAGTGAAACTAACCCTAACCCATTCTTGAGAACTTCTGTTCAATGAGGAATTAGTTTCATAAGCAGAATTAGTTTCTCAGCATTTAACCAGAATCTATTTTCTAGTTACTTCTTTAACCCTGCAACAATGGGAATTAGCTAATGTTCTCTTCTGTATCACTCCTTCAGCTATTTTTCTCCCTCACCCAATGATCTTATTTTAACATTACATAGCCAGGTTCATTAATGTTTCTTCATTGGATTTGAACTTTAGACCCTGATTAACGATCTTCTTATTCAAGTTTTATTAAATGTAGTAAAACACAGCTAGCAATGACTAGTGTTATTTCCCCAATAAGTCATATCTATGACATCAATTAAAGACTGGTATCCATATATACCACATGGATATACACTGCATTGTATTGGCTTTTGCACACACAATGATGCATGTATCAGCCTCTATGTGAGTACAAAAAAAGTTTTAGACTGAAGCCTATATTTTGAAGACAACCCACTATACATGCAGATGTCTGCCATTAGCTGATTTCACAAGCATGACTTTAACTGATATCACAAGTGTGATTTTTAGGAAGCTAGGTTTGTTCAACACCGTGGTTGGGAACATTACTATTTTAAACTTTGTCTCTTTGGATATCGTCCTGATTATATTCTCCATTTCAAGAGCACTTTGATTATTTTTCTCAAGGGGAACATAGTATGTCCCCTGTATTAAATTACATTGGTTCAGTACTGTCATCTTCAATAGCTCTAAATAGAAATCTGTTTTTGAGACTTCAATCATTCTATTGCTTATTTAGTCATCAAGAGTTTGGCTCTCTATTTTATGTTGTTTCTAGTACATTTGATATACTATTGGTTTCACAAAGTTCAAATGCATGCATTGTAAATTATAGTAAACCAATAACTGTCCCAAACTGCAACTCTCAAAAGGACTTTTATTTAGATAAGAATATTTCCAGTGAAATGTAAACAAACAATCTAGCAAACTCCCTTTCCCAAGAAATAATGTAATTCCAAATTGATTTTTCAGCTATTCAGCTGTTGTTTCCCCGAATTTTGATTATCTCAGGCACAAAAACCTTAATTTACAATGCATATTGTTTTATCTCAGAAATAAAAATGCAGGATTGGCTAAATCCATCATATAACTGTCAGTTTAAGGAATTAGTGAAGGAGTGAAGAAACAAATGTATTTGGTAGGAGAAGAAAGAAATGTGCTTTTCAGATATTTAAGGTATGACATTGGGACACAAGAAGATTATTCCACCCTTAATCTGTTACAATGATGGAATCATAATTGGAACTAACACACTTCAGTGAAAACAGATGCACAAAGTGCTGTTTTAATCTAGTCTGCACCCAGCTAGGGAACAGGTCTATGAGGGAAAACAACATATAATTAGCAAGAATGAAGAACTTACACTTCAAAGACCCTTTAGAAACAGAATTGGCAAAAACGTCAACCTAGAGAGCTGATACCAGCATAAAATAGAACACAATAGCCAAAGGTAAACAGCAATCTTCTCTAGGCCAGTGTCCCCCAACCTTTTTGACACCGGGGACTAGTTCCACAGAGAAAGATTTTTCTGCGGACTAGTGGGGACGTGATTTTGCATGCTGTCTACATCATGTGAATGAGGCTTGGCTTGTTCGCGTGGACTAGTTGCTGGCATGCTGCGTCCGAGTGCCGGTACACGGACCGAAGGTTGAGGACCCCTAATCTAGGATACTCATGGAAATTTTTTTGTAGTAGGCATAGATGCTACAGCAGTTTTAAGCTGTCCTTCAGATAAACTGAAATCACAATTCCTAGAATTTCTATATAGCATGTCACACAAAGATTAACTGATTTTTAAAAATGTTATATTGCATCTTTATTTCATAAATTTAGGTTTGCTTCTCTTCCCTTGTTATTCACTTACAGAACAATGATTGTGTTCTTTGGGAAAGAGATAGTGATTGGCCCATATACATATGATAAATGTTCATTCCTGAATGTAGAGTTGAATCTGTTTTTCTGGTTCAAGTGTACAGCCACAACATTCACTTGCATTGGTCTGCATATTGGGCTAGAACAAGAATGTCCTATAAGATGTGCGTAGGCCATCAATTTAAGAAAATAGAGCAGTGGGCAAGCTGCTGCAAAACACACAAAACAGGACTAGATTAGTGTGTTTAACATCATGTGTCAAGGTTGTGAACTATACCATTGTAATGAACAAGACAGCCCTTGTGATTTAGGACATGTTTACTGAAATTCCAACTCAGAACAGTTTTGTGAACAGAACATGTATTTATTATATAACTGGAGAGTTTGGAAGATTTCATGTTCTTCATCACAACCAAATGTCTTGCCTTCATAAAAGCATTCTTATACCTCAAAGGGACAAGCAACATCACTTAAAAAAACACACTCCATTGATCTCTTCCCAATGTTTGCAGTAGAAAAGGTTTAAGATTAAACCATCTCCATTTCACATAATGTGATTTTCCTACCCCCCTTCCAAAAAAACTCCCCACAGTCTCAAAACCTCACTTAAATAAGTATGAAATCCATTTTCTGTTGAAAAATGTGAAATGTGACACAATTATTAAAAGGAACACGAAATGTATCTGATCCTGGGATTTGTACAACTACATAAAATGACATTATGTTTCAGCATCAGATAACACATGCTAAGAATGGGAGATGGCAGAAAATTAATTCCACTGGCAGTCATTTCCATGGTTCTTCTCTCCACTATGTTAAGCTTTGATGTTTCCTTGTTTTGGATGCAGAAGAAACTGTACCAAGAGGGAGAAAGTCATGTGATATTTGGCAAGAGATGTTGGTTTTATCAATAAAAATTGCAGCTATTTCAAGCTAATGTGGTGTACTTGGTGTTATTTAAAAAGGACATTGAACACATATTTCCAGATATGAAATAATGTTATCTTTCAGTATGAATCAGATATAACTCCGAGTGGTACCATACAAATTATTTGTTTATTAATTTGCAAATATAGCAACTTATTTAGTAGTGCTTTTATGTCATGCTAGTTCAAAAGGCCTCTGAGTAGCCTAGGTTCCTTTGTTGCAGTAAGGTTAAAAAGAACAATAAAAATAGAGTAACTACATAAGAATTGACAATTAGAGATGAAATTACAAGAAAACTTTGGCACTTGTAGAATAATCAAACATCTAACATATACTCATAATTGGGTTCATTAGCCTTGACTCTCTCTCTCTCAGGATTCTTGAAAAAAAGACCGAGTTTTGACAGCCTTTCTGAAGCTTAATAAGGTGGGAACTACTGAAGTCTGACCTCAGGTGGTATGCTGTTCCAAGGAAAAGGGGTAGCAACTGCTAAGGTTGAACACTGCTGCTGTTAAATACAGCAATATCAGAGAGAAGGGATCTTGTGATGGCCTTTCTTTTCTGATCTTACTTGGCAGAAAGAAGTCATTAGGAGAAGATGGTGATCCCATATTGTACAGATCAAGCTGCTGTATCAGGTAGGACTTTAAAGGTGAGTACCAGTGTCTTGAATTGCATCTGGAAGCAAACTAAACCAATGCAGCTTTCAGGAAAGGATTGTTATATGGGAGCATATTGAAACTCCCATTGCTACTTGAGCAGCTCTGGTTTGGATCAAGTGCAATTTCTGGATAGTCTTCAAGAATAGACCACGGAGTGCAAAATGCAGCAATTCAAAGAGGAGATGATAAAGATAAAGAATCACCCCAGTCAAGGAGTGTCATAATTCACGTCCAGGTATATACATGCAAAAATTCCTTTAACCATAACTATCACCTGCTATTTCAGAAAGAGCAGTGAGTCCAAGAGAACCTGTACAGGATGAATCAGTTCCGCAGGAGTAAGCATGACCACATCAAGATCCAAAGATGGGATTTCCATGAAACAAAATTTCCAAACTCATGCCTATGGAGATTCCCAGTCATCCAGATCATGGTTGTCCCAAAGGTGCTTTTTTCAAAAGGCAACTGAACTTTGTTTTCCCTTGAAGACATTTTGCTTCTCATCCAAGAAGCTTCATCCAGGAAGCTTCTTCAGTTCTGATTTTAGTTCTTCGGTCAGAACTGAAGAAGCTTCTTGGATGAGATGTGAAATGACTTAAAGGAAAAACAAAGTCCAGTTGCCTTTTTAAAAAAGCATCTTTGGGACATACCCACAACCTCTCCATCTTACTGGATTATGAGTTTATTTCTCCCCTTTCAGATGCCATAACAGCATCCAGATTCCATATCAAGACCTCTGCCTTATCTGTTCTGTCCAGTGTTCAGCTGGATATTGAGATCTGTAAATTTAAGATCCCTGATCTCATGCTAGCAAATAACTCTTGCCAATAGCAGCTTTATGTAAATAAATGTGAAATTTTCAAACAGTAGTGATTTTAGATTAAAAAATGGATGGGCATTCCATTTTGTTCAGCAGCTAACTTCCAGATCAATCTTCTTCAGTATGGGCACCCTCCATATGTGTGATAGTGAACAGCAATTAGAAAAAGGTGAATGAGACTTGCTGCAGTTTACTGACATACATCAAGTGTCTTTGAAAGAATGCATCATGAGAAATTTCCAGCTGATTTTTATATTGTGTAATAAACAGCTTATACCAAACTAGTCATCCTTGAAGACCATTCTTTGTTCTTGCCAGACAGACTCCACAATTACGGGCATCCCAGGTTTTTTTTCTTCAAGTGCATGCCACAGCCTTGTTTTCTTCAAACTACTGTATACTTTGATTTGTGAAAGTATAACAAGATTCTTCTTAAATTTAAGCATACAGAACTATATTTACCTTTTTTTCTTCCTAGCCTCTGCTAAAACAAAGATGATTGAAACTTGTGACCTTGGTTATATTGACTAACTTACAAATTGCATAGTTACAACAATCACACATATTTATATACACTGTTGCACATAGCTGCATACATCACATAGCTTCGACTGTGTTTAGATTGCAGTGTGTTGGTTCAGCATCCAAACTGGAACAGGATTAGCTTTGTATCCCCAAATCATTCGAGTATGAAAGAAGTGTGTATACTATGCATGTGTCTCAGAACATTTTACAAAGTTTCTAGAGTTGGTTAACAAAGCTGACTGGAGCATGAAATACAACTTCTGTGAAGAGAGAATGTGAAAAGTGGGTACATTTGAAATAATAAATAGAAAACTAAGAGAATATGATACTAAAGTAATGATGGCAATACTGTAATAGAGCTTGACTTTCCAGTTGTCCATAGGACCATAGATGGGTGGTTTATTGGCAGAAGCTCATAACTGGTTTGCCATTGTCATCAGCTTTCAAGACTAGTGTTTAGCCCTAACATTCCCTAAAAACTCACTATCATTTTAAAATATGCTAAAGGTTAATAAAATAGATGATGGGGCAAACTCACCTTGTATTTGGTGTTCTTCTTCAGCTTTGGCACCAGGCTCAGACTCAAATTGCACAGTGACAATTTGACAGAATATTTAATATTTGTTTTGAAACAAAAACCAATCAAGTCTTTAACATCACCTGAGACTGCTACGGCGCTTAACAAAAACACACATTTCAGACGGGTGCTTTTTGATGAAATTGTGACTTCATTTTACTTAGAGTCATAAAAATTCTGTGAATCATCGCCATATAATAAAGCCCAGATTTGATGTTAATGTCATTGTCATTTGGAGATCATGTGAAGACCTGCCAAGACATTCTTAATTATTATCTCAGGCATCAAAACAGAGAGGCAAGAATTCATCATCATATATTTTAATCAGCTGCAAAATTGTTCTGGGGTTATCCCAACTTCTTGCAAATAACCTTATTATTTTTTATTACCAATAAATTATATTTTTCTCTGTACAAAATTTGAACAGCAGACAATAAGACTCGTAATAAACTTTTCAGTTTCAACTACTCAATTAATTCGGGCTGCAAATAGCTAAAGCGACTATAACTGATGCAGTAGAATAACAGTAATTTCCTCTTCCCCTGCTTTCTATTTGGCCATTCATATGGAGTGATTGCTTCTCATCCTTTAGCTAAATGATAGCTAATATCCTCTTTTCTCCTTTCATCTCTATTTTCTCCTGCTGTAGAATATGTAAGATGAGGAATTTCCTGCAAACTGTCACAGAAAGCTCAATAGAAAGCTGGAACAGAATAGATACAAGGATAAAAGACAGTTATTAAATTTGTGAATGCTATCAGTGGACAAGAAAAATAAACTGTATGAGTGGCTAGAGGGGTATCAAAGTATGACATTTCATTTTTATGCAGGTCTCAGCATGATAAAGGTAACATACTGTCAAGCATTCTAGAAGAATAGCTTTCAAGCAAGAGAATCTATTTATCGGATATCAATGTGGCTAAAGCACTTTGCTTTTGAAGATAACTCTTTTTTGTAAAAAAAAAAAAAAGAACCATAGAATTTAAGGAGCTTCCATTCTTAGAATTGCTAGAGGGGGTTTCAGCATCATCAATGCGTCTTTACCTCTTATCAGAACATAAGATTGAATGTGCCTTAATAGGTACCCGATTTTAGCAATGACTACTATTGCAAATTTTTCTCATACCCATACTATATGAAAATGAACTTGCTTAATATAATGGCAATGATGGAAGCAGCCCTTATACTGACTTTAAAAATAATTTAAGACACCAGTCTCCTATCTGTCAGTGGAACTTGTGTCAGGAAAATTGGGCAGAAAATTTCATAGATGATTTTTGTAAAAGTGCATTTGAAAAAAATATCCTGCTCTATTTGACCATGACTTGACAAACAAAAGAAAATTAATTCAAAATAATAATATATTTATTTCTTTGTTTTTATTAAATTTAATTTCTGGTAATTTAAAAAGTTATATAAGTAAAGATGAAAGATAATTGCCCTAAGTGCTTAAGGAAATATGTTCTCTTTTTGTGATACACATGTCTTTAGCTATGTGATATTTGAAGTTATCTACTTGAAGATATTGTATAAAATATTTCCTCGGTAACAGTTGGAATGCTCACGGGTGCTTCAGAATCATGAAAATAAAGTTCTGCTGTCATTAAGAACAAAACTCTTACCAAAACAATAGCCCTATTTCAAGTCCTGCACACTAAGAATTGAATGAGGAAAAAACATGGAGGAGCATAATTACTTTGTCTTGTCTATTATTACTCTTGTAATTCACAAAAAGTTGGAGAGTGAAGTTTGTTTTGAGAAACTACTTTTTATAATGTATTCTACTGCCAGTGTTCTGAATGCAATGACTAGAAGACAAAAGTAGTTCTCAATTCCATCTGCTTATTGATGAACAACTGGAGACAAAGGGACAAGTAATAAAGTTATAGCAAAGAATTTAATGACCACTGAGATACATGAAATCCTCATTTAGTAACCAAAACTGGGTCTGACAACTTTGCCATTAAGTGAAGCAGTCAGTAAGAGAAACTGCAACTGTGCTTATGATATCACTTCAGGTTTCCTTTGTTTTAAAACCCTGGCAATGTCATAAATAGAAGAATTGGTCATAAAGTTACTTTTTCATCATTGATGTAATTGTGAACAGGTACTAAATGAGAACTACTTGTAATTATTTAAATACCTGTATAAAACTAGTGGTTAGAAATAGTTTAACTGGGAACTAGATGAATTGTTAAATATTTGTTTCCAGTCATTATTTTATGAACATAGTGGGTAGTTGTTTCATATGATCTTTGAGAATGATTCAAGAAACATTCTTACTTTCATATAATTTTCGGCAGATGGAACTCAGAGAAGCAACGCTATCTGCCTGCCTGGACAAAAAGGGGAAAGAAGCATGACAGAAAGAAATTCCAGCAGAACAAGCCTCTTAATTGACTGAAGTAGGTCAGGTTCCAGGGGATATTTCACTTAGCTGAAAACAATCTATTCCCAGAGTGGTCAAAAATCCTCTTTCAGTTTTGTTTTATTTTGGAAGAAGGTGCAACCCGAGCTTCACTCTTAAATGATTTTTCATTTCAGAATCAACATTGTTTTCTGACAGCCATATGACTCAATAAAACACAGTCACCCCATCAAAATATCCATCTTGAGAGTCAAAACAGTTTAGTGGCTAGTTGATACAATATGTGGGGAAATAGCTCAAGACATGCGTGGCATGTACACTTGAGGATAAATGTTTAGCTTACGTTAAAAAGAAAACTAACATTGCAGCATTATTGGAAGAGACAGGAATGGATTTTTACCAAGCAAGTAGAAGGACACCATGAGGTGAAATGAGAATTACCTTACTCATTTTTTCTGGAAACCATGAGGGCCTTAAATGTGAGTGATACAGTGGATGAGGTTGAACCCAAAGCTTTCAGCTTGGAGGAAACTAGAACTATATCAATTATATTCCTCTTTTTTTAAATTGTCCTTGGTCAATTTGTTAGACATTTCTTTAAAGAAAAAAATAATGTTTGAAAACATCTCATTTGGTTGTTTATTTTAATTTTTGTATTGCAATCATTCATTATCCTGTGTACATTATGTTTACATTTATTGTTATGTTTTTGGTATACCACGAAAAATGAAACCATTAACCTAGAAATCAAATAAATGCTTAAATAGTAACTTCAGGGCTTTGTGCCAATGTACAATGTTGTGTACAGTAGCCAGCTGGAAAGCATCCATCTGTCACTGTAGATCACCTTTGTATTATAGTCATAAGAGGCCACAAGGGAAGAAATATAAGGCCTTTCACCTCTAATGAAACTGAACATTTTCCCTCCTCACATTCTTTCTTTGAAAGGAAGCTTCTGTGGGAAGTCCTGGACAACAGCCATGCATCCATAGGATTCTATGGATGCATGGATTCTACTTCGTCTAGAAGGGTACAAATTCTAAACACTGACCCATGTTCCTGCAAGGGTTACTTTGTAACTAACAAGATTTATTTCTAAGCAAATATTTTGGGCTGGGATTCAGAACCGGAGTTGCTACATTTCTGGAATCATAACACAATAAATATTAAAGAATTGCTGCCATAATGCATTACAACCTGTGGGGGGTGATCTCACATCACATACAAACCCAGCACAGAGCTTTTGCTAACTAAGATCATCAGATGCTGCATGTATTGTAATATAAGAACCTAATGACCTGTTTGCCTTAACATTCTCCTGCAGTATTCAGAACCTGAATATAAATGCAGCATTCCTGTTGATAATCTGCAATAAGTACTCAAAAGACATCTCTACTTACCAGTTTCAAACTCTGAGAATGCTTTCCTCTCTCATTTGTTTACCTATATTGTGTGCCTTTCATTTTCAAATTTAATCTTGTTTAGACTGTGTTATCTAGTTACCTGACTTCTGAAATTTTAAAAAGGAACTGATGTATATATTAGGGAGCTTCTGATATGCTTTTAAATGTCTATGTTTATCTAACATTTAATCTGTATTAACACAATTATTCTGCTCACATACCACCTTGTGCTCAAAGTAAAAATCATATTATGACTTAATGTGGTATTGATTTACTGAACATTGTAAAAAAATAGTGTCTTAATTCACATCACATTCCGAACCACAAATAACACAATCTCACTTGTGCTAGTTTAGCATCTTGTGTGAACCCAGCTGATTGAGGGGTGAATTTTTACTGCTAAATGTTGACTTGGCAATTGTTATAGAATGATGAAAACTTCCCTAGCTCCATGCAAATAATTGGAAATAAAATGTTCCAAATGTTTAAATCCTTTGTGCATGAAGAAATTCCATAGATCTGCATGTCAGTTTGACAGTGTATTTCTCCTGTTAGAAAGGACTGAGGACTTGGATCAAAATTTTCCTGTTACTCTTCCTGTTTATTTGTTCATTTATTTATTTGTTCAAATTTTTATACCGCCCTTCTCCCCGAAGGGACCCCTGTTAATGCTAACCATTACTTACACAATTAACATAGCTTGACATTCATTGCTCTATGTGGATATTTTCAACTTGAGGCTATACAGTATCAGTTTGTTCTACTGTGAAAGCAAACTAGTTTTAGAGGAAACAGTATTAATTACAAAAACAATATGAGTCACCTTTTCATAACTTTTGTTCTCTAACTTGGAATACATCAAGGAGGAGCTATGAAGGAAGGAGTTATGCATCAATATATCAATGGAATGATGAAGCAAAGGTAGAGTTTCAATTCTGCAGCCACTCATGATGACATCACACCATGACCATGAGGGCTTTTCTATGACCACCAGTTCTTGGCTGGAAAAATCTGAAGAATCATATAGCAATTCTTTGGCTGTATCTAGTTTCTTTTGACTGCTATACAGTAGCCTTCTGGATATCTGTAGAAGAGACTTGGTAAGCCTAGTCATGAAGAGGTGTGATTAATGTCATGTTGAGCCAATGGGGACAGTGCATTTCAAAGAAATCCATGTTGCCTCTGATGTGACAAGGTAATATAACCTTGTTTTCAGTGCTTCTCTGTTCCTTTAGAAAGAAAGGAACTGTCCTACCTACCAGTTCTTGAGTTCTGAACATGTTGACTTAACTTGGATTTTGAAAGGTTGAAAGAGATGAATATCCCAAAATCATTTCATTTTAGCAATACCAATACATAAGAAACAAAAGTACTATTAAAGCAGATATTAAATTATCTACTGGAAACTGCATTTCTCTCCCTCTTTCTCCTTCACTTTCAAGCATATAATTATACATCTTTGAATAGAAATCTGTCAAGACTCAGTTGCTGATGCTACTACCACAATGCAGTAATCTGGTTCTAACACAGTTTACAAGTTAATTGTGCAACTATAATTGTTAAAATGGCAACCGGAAACAACTGTTGAATATACTTGCTGAATACACTGCTGAATGTCTATGGATGAAATAGCCCCCTCTACTTAGTTGCATTTTTCATAGACAATGAACTGGAGGCAGTAATTTTTCTTCTTATTTGTAATTGGACTGA